>JAQFYJ010000481.1:0-13064 GCA_034694685.1 Isotoma anglicana | reverse complement strand
TCTACCCGATCGTAGTTTATGGAAAGTACACCTTCCTCAAATCCTTCAAAGGGAGTGACAACATTGATGTCGATTTTAGACGACGCTGAACTCCTTAAATCTGTGATATTTCCAACCGTATCCTTAACCATTGTCAAGAGAATTCTTTTCCCATCACCACGTTCACCTTTGAATTGCAATTCCTTCAATGGGGTGTCATATTTTAAGGTGAGGACAACCTTGGACCATGGCTCTACTGGTAATCGAAGATTTAATGTCCATTCATCTTCATTTAGTATAGTCTCGACATATATCTCTTTCGTTTCTGTGTTTAAAGTCCATTTCAAACTGCGTATCTGATGGGTTGGAGATTTCTTTTCGAAAGTTGCGACTCCTTTGATGTCTTCATAACCCCGGAAGGGAGTCTTAGCTTCGATACTTATGGACTTATCCGTGATGCCCAACTTCCCTTCCAAATTCCAGTTCAAAGCCGGACCAATTAATTTCAACTCTGCTTCATACTGTTTTGAAAAGTCAAACTTCAAATCAGCTTGGTATGTTTCAAGAGTTTTTAACAGAAACTGTAGCTCGGCTTTTTTGCTTCCAAGTTTGTAATTAGTTGCACCTCGGACCTCATACGGCTGATCGTCTATGGATGACTTTAGGTGAATAAACTTCTGAACTCGATTAAGCTCCCAGTTTCCATTCAGTTTAATATTTTTCCACGTCTGCATAGGAGTGACTACTTGCAAATCAATGTTGGATTGTGACCAGCGCACACGTGCGGAGAAAGTTTCCTGTTGTCCTGTTGCAAACCCTTCGGGGATATTGGTTAAATTTGTCGTTTCCACAATAAATTTGCGAAGTTCTGCAAATCCAACGACGGAAACTTCTGTGGACAAAGTTGTTGTTGCATTTCGCTTGAAAGCCTTCATTTCAAATGCAGAGTCCAACTTGTCTTGCTCTCTGTGTAGACCGAATCGTATTACTTTGGAAGCTGTGCTTTGTACATCCAGCTGGCCATAAAGTTTCATTTGTGTCCATCTTGCAAAAGGTGTGGTGATTTCCAAGTTGAACCGTTTAGGGTCAACTCCGAGACTGACAGAGAGATCAGTTTGTTTCTGATTGCTGTTAATATATTGAATAACCACTGTGTGCGTACCCCAGGCAAAGTCCGACATTGATACTGAATGTTGCAATTGAAGTTCGCCAAGCTTTCTCTGTTTATAAGTCAATGTTGCATGAAGTTTGTTCAAATTTTCTAATGACACTTCGAATGTTCCTACAAACTCTCCATCTGAAGAGAGTCGTATGTTCTTTTTCTCTTCTGTCCAGGCACCATCTGCACCTAATTGATATCGATAGGCGTTCGTTTCATATTTTCCTTCAAAAGTAAGGCTACTTTGTTGTAAGCGATAGTTTGCTTGGATGAGAATATTTTCAATTGATGAGAATACCGAACTTTTTATAGTTGTCTCGAACTTCCCTTCCATCAAAGTTCCCTGAAAACCAAGAAAGTTTTAGCATTCAATACAATCTATCAATACTTGAACAGCTTAGTCTTTACTGTCCAATAAGTTATATGAAATTTACCTGAGCAATCGCATTCAAATTTAAAATATAAAGTTGATTCTTCTTCAAGAAAATTTTAGCCATCCCTCTTTCGACATCAGCGGAAATTTGACCGTCTAAAGTAGAAAAGTAAGGGGAAGCAATGAAAAGACTTCCTGAATAAGTACCATCCAGCTGTTCTGCTCCAATGTCAGCTTCAAACATCTTGGAATTGCTATACTTAACAAGTCCAGCAACTCGGAAGTCTTGTTCAGACAATTGATATCCGGTCTCCACTTCGATTTGAGAAAACTGTGACGATTTCATCTGCAGAGAAAGATCATGGCCATGGGACTTGGGATGAATTTCCCCTTCAATATTTATGCTTTTGTCATCCCACATAGCAAATCCCACAACCTTTTCCAAATCTGTGATGTCGAAGTTGATAGAGAAATTTCTTCCTGGTAACACACCAACTCGTGCCAAATAGCTACCTTCATTTGGAATTATCGTTAGATGATTTTCATGATGAATGTTGTTCACATCAAACATATTATGATTTGACTTCCAAGTAAAAGAAGGGATGGATTGGATAAACGATTTGAGAGTGACACTCGTGCTCCAAAAATCATACCCGGCTGAATTGATATCTCCCTCAAGAGTTAAAAGTGGTTTGTCCTTATCCCTCACTTCAAAATTGAATTTGTTAATTGTACTATCAGTATCGTAAGCAAGTGTTGCCTTCTTTTCCGGTTCTGAAGGTAGATTTCCCCAGATGGATAATTCATGCTTGCCAGTATTTGATCCGAGGTTCCATTTAAGTCCAAGGTTGCTTTTGCTGTTGTCAAAGTCAACATTAAGCTCTGCCTTGTGAAGATCTGTATTCTGCTTACTCAGTACTTTTATCGTGTAGTTATGCTCATGAATCTTCAAAATAGCTTCGATATCTGTATTTTTCATGCCGTTTATACCCCCCTGGACAGACATCTCTGTTTTCTGGTTCTTCCAGATAAGTGTTGCATAATGTTCGAACTCCATAAGGGTTCCTTGTATCCCTACGCCTAACTTTGAGGGTATGACATTTAAGTCACCTGTATTAGTTACTTCAAGCCTGTACATAGAACTAAGGTTATCCAAAGTGAGACGACCAACTATTGATTTCCATGTTTCCCATGGAGTGGCTATGGAAAACCTGTAAAATAGAGGATCAAATCTTTTTTCTAATTCTAAATGAATGACGTTCCTAGTAGAACTGGGAAGAGCCCATGCCAGTTGGAATGTGGTGATTTGTCTATCCAACAACTGATTGTTCCACTCAAGTAGAATCTGCAAAATAATTCCATTAACATATTAATACTCATTGTACTGAAAAGTATTATATTATAAAACTAATTATTACCTCTGGTAGATATTTGCACCCTTTGAAATCAACTCTAAATATAATAGTGTCTGGTAAAGTTAAAAACTCTACAGACATAAGTCCTTCTGCAGAACCTTTTTTGAAAATCAGTTGGACAATGTTTCTACTTGAGTCTTTAATAAGAACTATATTCGACTCCAGTCTTGGATATCCACTCAAGTCTGCAATAGCTACTGCCGACAAATCCGACGGGGTTCTTAAAGCATTGAATTGCAAGGCTGCTGACTTCTCCTCGATATTTCCTTCAAAGCGACTTTCCCATTTATCAGGAACAAAGAAATGCTCCCAAAATGCCGACACGTTTCGGAAACCTTCCAGGGGTGTTATAATAAAAAGTGAAGCTGACGCATGGGGAACAGTCATTTTTGGAGCTTTAGCGGAGATCATGAGTCTTTGTCCTGCAGACCAAAGTGCCTCTGCTGTAATTCCCCCATTTCCGATTCCTCCATTAAAGCTCATTTTTTCACCGAAGTAGTTCAAATACACTCCCATGTTTCCGGAATCAAGTGACCCTCTAATCTCAAGCTTGTCTGAGGGATTATTGTCTTTATCTGGGATAAGAGCAAAGGATGCTGTGACAGCTTCTGGAAACGTACCGGTCAGCTGCTCAAAAACAAAAATTAAAAATTTATTTAAAATACACATTTTAACTGCATTGTTAATATAAAGCGTTTTTTAAATACCTTAGCATCCATGAAAATATGATTGTCAAAATACAAGTCAACCATAAGATGTCTCGTTCCAGATTTTATGTGAGCAAAGGTGATTTCCCCATTGTATTTTTTCTCATTGAAAGTGACTTTCGCTTCAAGTTTGTGAGTATTTTTTGTATGGCTGTAATCAATACTTGTACTTAGTCTGCTACTATAAGGTTTTTTACCTTCAAACTGAATCTGACACCCGGCATGACTTTGCTTATCTGTTGCTGTAAAAGCAAGCGACCCAGAGATCGGCACAGAAGAGAATCCTCTAGCTCGGAAATCAAGCGTATGGTCAAGCTTTAAATTGCTAGAATTATTGATGTAAGAGACAGTTGCTTTCATTTCCTTCTGTTTGTTCAAATTAATTAAAAGTTCTCCTTGGAATTCTCCCTTCTGCTTCTCTTGTAAAGCCGCTCGGAATGAATATTCAGCACCTGGCCATGACGCTTCCGAAGTTATATTTTTCATCAAAAAGGGCCTCGCATCACTGATGTAATCAAAGTTGGCCTTAACTTCATTCTCAGCGCTTGTTCTTCCAATTAACTTTGTGTTAATCGAATCTTCCATCATTCTGTGCGAGAATTCCAAGAAGTAGTCAATCTCATTACGGATATTTGCTAGTGATACTTGAACCCTTAGTTCGTTAAGGTCCCTTGAGTTTTGCCTGTTGAAGAGAGTGTGACCTTCCCAAACAGATTTACCCATGCTGAATTTTGCTGTATTTTCACAAAAGCCTCCGCTTGTTTGGGTTTCCCAAGAAAACTCCACGCTGCTGTCGGGATAATTGGACATGGTAAAGCCTGCAGCGGCATTGTATTTGGACAAAGCACCTTTCAGCGTTCGTTGCAGCTTAGCACTGATGTCGACAGTGACACTTTCCCCATGTTTCCATGAGTATTCCAGAATAGACTTGGTACTCAAGTGTCCATGTCGTCGTTTGATGTGAGATCGGACAGTTCCTGTCAAAAAGTAGGATTCAACTCCAAGCGTTGCTTCGTGCATGTCTCCATTAGCTATGAAATTTCCTGATTGACAAAGAAATGCAAATATGTTAGCAACTTCTACCTATAAAGACGTACCTTTGACCTCTTCTCCCTTGAAAAAAAATGTTATACTTACCATGAATTCGAATAGGGTTTTGAGTAACGTGTTTTAAAACCAAATCAATATTAGCTTTTTTCTGATCTCCGTTGCCATTTGGAATCTCGATAAATCCCTTTAATTCAGCCATTGGTCTTTTGAAAAAATGCAAAACAAAATTTGGTTCAATTTTGTTCCCAACATGATGAAGACTTGAATTAATCTGGAGGAGTTTTTCCCCATCGTCCACTATAATAAGGTCAAAGCTCTTGTGAAATTGGGTGTAAGTACCCACAGCCTTAATTGATTTGCTCGGAGTATCGATACTCGTATGGAACCTTCCGATTAAAGTTTCTTTGTTGAATTTCACAGATGTTCGACGATTAATCGTGGATCCAGGTGTGTCAAAAACAATGCTCATTTTTGTTGATGAAGGTTTATCGTCATAATTGAAATCAACGCTGTAGCCTTTAAAATTATCCGTCTTCTCAACATAAAGCACTGCAAAGGCAGGAAAGTTGGGGGTCAATGTGAAGGAATCTGGGATGGAAATTTCGCCACAGAGTTTCAATCCAAGGATGTCAGCATAACTCTCACCAATACAGATCTTATTTTCAATTTTGCCAACAGAGGAAGGTGGTTCAAGGACAACCTGGTTACCAGAAGCCCGAAGAAGTAAAACTTTAGAAGTTGCTTCGAATATTTCTTGACGATCTTGAGGAAGATTTACGGCAGCTTTGACTATGTTATATCCATCAATGACTAGTTTAGTCTCTACTGCTGTAGAAGAACGCAACACGTTTCGAACAGCCAGACCACTTCGGACATAACGGTTTCTAGCTCCAAGTCGGATTGTCAAGGAGGCATCGACATCCACTGCTGTGTTTGGTTTCAAAAATCCATGGATTTCAAGTTCTTTCTTTTCAATAAACTTCCCAACGTTAAATTTCCCTTCGGCCGTGAGTCCAACAGTTGCTGCAGCTTTAAACCCTAAGGTTAAAGGTATACCCGCGGAAGTAGGTACGGAGTAGCTGATATCCATGAGAATTGTTGATTTCGTAAATTCACTCTTCTTTCCGGTGCTCAAATTGTCCAGTATGTTTCTGATGTTGAACCAATTTTTGCCATTCTCATCTACAACGGTTGGGATATTCGAATCTGTGTTGACTTCAAAGTCTTTGTACAGCACTTCGTGTCCAAATATCCTGGCGTAGAAGGAGCCGCCTGGAATTGTTTCTACCCTTGTTGACGCTTGTTCGTATACTGAAGGCAATCTCTCTATTTCGTTATCACTGACGTCACGCTTTCTTCTAGTGCTTTTCAAAAATTCGGTCATACTTTCATCTGGGAAGTATCCATTAGGTCCGAAGATGGGTTCTAGGAGACGTTCCGTTGCATGAAATCGACCACCGAACTCAAAGAGGTTTACTGATTTCCCAAACATTTGAACGGTAAGGTTTACCATGCCTGATTTTGGAAGAAATGATTCTTCGGTGAAGATAACATTCGCATCTATTCCTGCTCCAGCGTTTAATTCGTCCCAAAATGCTGAACTTTCGTAATTTCGAGAAAATTTTCGTGCATCCGTTTTAAATTTGTTTTTTAAGCTTTCATTCAAAACAAGGCTTTTAATTAATTGTTTATCTGGTCGGTTTGTTTCTTGAAGATTTGTCAAATGTGTCCAGACGAAAGAGCCAACTGAAAATAGACGACATTTTTTATTTTTAAACATCCGAATTTAATTTTCTATAAGCATGCACAAATATTAACTGCAAATAAACAAATCTGACAGGAAAAATTGTATGCTTTTTACCTTGATTAACCACTTCGGTATGCATAACAGTTTTAACAGTCTCGATCGTTTTACGATCAGCACAATTCATGGCTACAAGATAAGCATTAATTCTGATTTCCGTGTTTTCATCTGCAGCAGCGTAAGTTGCCAGCAAAGGTTCATTCGAATAGGATGAGCATGATATCCGTCTATGTGCATCAATAGCCGCTAATCTCACTTCCACTGGATTTGATTTCTGGAGCAAACATTTCTGAAGAATAGGAGAATCTGAAGAACTTCCTCTGAAGGTGGGATAAATGCCAGTATTTCCAACAGCCTTTAAGGCCAAAACTGTCTGTCGGACTTGATGAATATCACCGAAAATGACACAATCGTTTCCTAAAGGCTCTGTAATCTTATTCATAAACTGTTGAATCACTTCATCTTCCGAACAGTCGGTGGTTGTTTTGCAGTATGAATTGATCAAGGATGACAAACTTAGGAGAACTGGGCTTGTAGCCTCTCGCTCAAGAAGAGGCTGAAAATATTTTAAGAAATTCATTCACATCAAAATTGTTTATCTTTAAAAAAATTTATAGTTTAAGTCGAACTAAAGAAATGAGTTACCAAAAGATTCGAGATCATAGACAAGGTGGGATATTTGATGAAAGTGACACTGCTAAGCCAAGTATTAAGCTGGTCATTAGTGAGTTCTCCCTGGAGGAAAAAGTCCCTCATGAGGGCTATAGACGCTGCAGAATTTGCAAGAGGAATTGCATCCAATAGTAATTTTTTCGTTGTGGCGTTTGTCGTTTTAGTCAAAAGGGAACGCAGTCCTTGTTCCCCAAGTTGTCGAATTTCTTCTACCAATTCAATGAAAAGAGCAGGAGCTTCCGCTTGAACTATGGGAGTACTCGCTTTTTCTAATTTTTCCAGTAGATTAATTAAAGCTGTTAAATCCTTTTGGTTTCCCTCCACCATCGTATCAATTTCAAACAGTAGGTTTTTCTTTATCATTTCGTTAGAATCTGAAATTGTAACTTTACATATTAGAAACATTTTATGCTATAATTAAAAAAGCGTATTTAACATTTAGCACCTTTAGATGAAGACTTTGAAGCATACATCGTTGAGTATTTTAGAGTCTGAGAGATAACATTCTTTGCACCACTATTTTGATTCTCAAACGGCTTGAATTTTTGTTCTTCTTGACATTGTACAGTTTCAAACTTGTTATTTCGAATAACTTGACTGCATTCAACAGCCCCGGCGAGGATTCCCATTCCAGTAGCTCCATTGTTGAATGGAATGGACTGAATCGTTGTGATCTGATTTGGCCGATTGATGCAAGTCGATAGATCTTTAACCTTTCGTACAACGGTTGCGCCTCCCCATGACGTTTCTGAAGATGGTTTGTAGTGAGTCCGACATTTTCCATTCACATCAACCTATGACATTCAACAAGTAGACATTTTTCATTATAAAAATGCACATTAAATCATTTCAGAATTTACAGATATTTCCTCATTAAAATTCCCCTATCCTATCAATAAATAACTTCACAGTGAAGTCATACCTCTTGGATGTTTGCCTCAACACTGATATCTTCCATCGTATTTTGAAGCATTGACAATATTCCTCGTTTAACATTCGTAACCCAAATTGGTTCATTAGGATTTGAGCACAAGTGGTCAACTTTTCCATCTTGGAATGCGAAATGGGTTGAGAATTTTTCCAATTCATTTGCGAAATAATTAACATCTTGGATTTCTGGAGGAAGTCTATCATTGTCTTCATTTCCTTCGGAGATTTGCACATCTTTAAGCTATATATTTTAAAATTTAAATAATTTATCTTGTTGTAAAATTAGGGCTGGGATGTAGACACGGGGAAAGTTTTCATTATAGCATTGGTAAATAAAAGTTTTTTAAATTTACTGAAGTCTTTTTACCTTAAATTTAAAATCACACGATGAAATAGTTTCAATCTCAACTTTGCTTGTGAGTTGAACCCGAGAGTCTTGGGACGCTTCGTCTAGGGTTTGTGTTCTGATATCGGTAGAATAGTCATAGACGTACGTATTTCCCGTCTCATATTGGAACTTCTTTGCATCTAAGAACATTCGTGAATAACGCAACGCTTTTATTCATACACTGTAACACACGTTGTGATCACCATTCTAATGTACAAAATCAATTCTAGGAATACTTACCTTTGCAATAAGTTGCACATGTAGGAGTACTTCGATAACCTGTCGGTCCTGAAATTCACCATAATATTATATGTAATTTTGTTTAGGTTAGTTTATTCATAGTCATTTTACCTGAGCATACGTATTCTTACATATTCTCACATATTTTATAAATTAGGTAATTAATTAGTTTTAATTTTATAACACATTTACTAACTATGCAATTTGACTAAAATTGTAATCAGAAATAATTACTCTTTGAGTAGCTGGATAAATAAAAATCATTTTATAATTATCATTCTGAAAAATGGAGTTTAGGGCAACGTTAAAATTAAAATTATTCGCATTTTACGATCGATCAGAGTTTTTCATATAAACACTGGGAAACGACCAAAAGAAGTCAATTAAATAAAATACATATGAGGTTTTCAAAATGAAGGGCATGGATTTACTTTTAAATATCTGGAATGAGTTACTTTACAGGGTGTAATTAAAGTCTGAAGTAAAGTAATATAATATGTAAATCATTATAAGTTGAACAAGAAGTAGGAGACATTTCCCCGAAACAAACTTTTTACTTTTCTCAGAGTTGACCCTAGCTTGTTTCAGTCGCTCAAACTGTACGTGACGAAGAAATACCAATTATGGAAAAAACGCTTTAAAAATATAGAAAGAAATCCAGATCCTCCCATTCGCTAAACATAAACCTTCTAGTACATCAGTACTAATATCTGAAACTCATTCACTTGCATCAAGTATCATCCATTATTATAACATTTAATTCTCAGTCGTCATAATTATCCGGATATTTTGTTGCTGGAGATTCCGAAACTACAGAAAATTTTCTTATATTACCTAATTACCATAATAATTAGTAGTAGGTAATTATTATACATTTTAATCGTCCTTAATGCAATTCGACACAAAAATAACTATTGAAAAGAATGATCGAGTAATGATGAATTATGAAGTTGAACCCAACAAAGCGTGCAAACTTCATCTTATACCAAAATTACTTCAAAATATTAAGAGCCTGTTGCAATTGGCAATTTGGCAAAGATAATTGGAACAAGACATTTCTAGATGCGAAGAGAAAAAACTCATTAAAACTTTCTTTAACGTAATGAGTCTGCCTTTATGCGAGAAAAACAAACAAGACAGTGGTAAATAATTTAATCAATTGAGTGATAAAATTGAAGTATTCATAAGGTAATTAATCTCAGCTCAACTTTAAGTTTCATTTTGCACAGCTTTTTATCTCTTTTCTGTCATCATGTCCAACTTAACTGTTTACTCTAACTGTGCCATAGGTGAATGAAAGGTCAATCTGATTTGGGCTAGGCGTCTCTTAATCCTTCTTCGAAGAAGTTTTGACTTTATACATTTACAACTGGACCGATAAGAGAACCTTTGTCTCATTTCTCTGTTTTTACACCAAATGAGGAACTTTCTCTTTAATCGTTTTAGAATATTATCCACAATCCTTTCATCCCTCTTTTAATTATTTGCACATCCAAGATTGCTATACAATATTCACATCTTATAATGGAATACAGGAATAGGGCGAATTATTAGTTGTTAAAGTGGTGAAAATAGCATTAACCTATGAACTTATAATACTGAGACGCTTGAACTCAAAAGTTCATAAAATATAGTGACGACACAAGACGTGGGCGATCTTGTTTTCAACGACTTAAATTTTTGATAAGGAATTTGAGAGAATTATTATCTTATAGAAGAGAAATATTTACTTGTATCATAAGGTAAATCAGAAGGGGCTTATCTTAAGTAAATGGAAGAAAGTAAAGAAAATTTTGACTTTGACATTCAAGATAGTTCAGACTTGTCAATAACGATGATAAACACAGTCATTATTATTTGAAGGTGACACCTTCCCCTCATTCCTACACGGTACATCTACTACGCACTATTTCAAATCAAAGACTTCGGTCTTATTTTTTTAATTGTGGCGAGGTGATTAAAAGTTATCACTGATCTATTGATTGAATCCTTTTTAGAAAAGAATTAAAAGAATGTGAATGTTTAAAATTCTCATCATTATCAATCTAGTGTTTTTTAATGCCTCTCTGGCTATGAAAAATCCAAAGAGGTCAAAATAACTTGGATTATCGAGCTAAACCGATTTGAAAAAATAGTGTACGTGCTCACACGGCATTTTAATTTTACCTAAACCTTTAATGCGCTAACAAATGGTCATGAAAAAAGGTTGGTTTTGTTAAAATTTTTAAGAATTACACTCCCAGCGTTCAATCCCGACACATTTTATCCAAACTTAGCTAACTGAAGCGAAATTAATTTATAAGCACGAAGTGTTCGCGTGCCGTATGATTGATATCATAGCAATTTTCTCGAACTGAAAATGAATATTCATGTAGTATGCATTGTAAATATAAAATTTCATAAAATAGATTGGAAGTCTATTAATGAAAATATTATTCCATTCATTTTTATTGCTAATTACTTAAGCCCGAAAGTTGAGATTTTGCTGTCTCTGAAAGCGCGTTGCAAAATTAAAAACCTATCAAAGTTTTAGGATACAATCCGGACATGTCTCATGTTTGATGTAATATTCAACCTCCTCATTATCCCCAGTCCAAGACCGTTCATAATTAGACTGAAATTTGGAGATGAAAATTATAGTTTTAAGTGTTACCTTGTTATGCAGATTTAATCCAATCACAAAGCATCCATACTCAAACAATTTGGTGTGAAATTAGAAGTGTAATAATATGTTTAAAACTTCACTAGTTACCAATTATCAAATTCACACAAAACTACTTGATTATGTATTGCGTTTATAACTGCAGACATATTCCAGGGTCAGAAACCAAACACTTTTTTGGAGCTCGAAATATATTTTTTTAAATTTCAAATTAACCTAATGAAGAACATCTCAGTTAAATAGAAAGGTGACACCACAACGAAATAAAATTACCTGCAAGGACACTCGCTGATAGAAGTATCACAATGATCCCTCTTATTGTAAAAATCTCACTCGCAGATGCGAGTCGAGCCATTTTGAAAAGCGTTTGATACGTACTAGTAAGATTAAGTGAATGATGACTCGAAATCTTTATGAGATGAATTTATAGCTTTTATCAAGTCTTAAAAAATTGATGAACTTTGAGCTGATTCAGTTTTGTACCGATAAGCTTGAAGAATCCTTCGACAAATTTGAACTCCTCAAAAGCCACATCAAGACTCTCTTCAAGTGATTTTTAATCTGTTCAAGACTTATTTTTTCCTGATTGACTTATTTATATAGTGCATGTCCAACACGATGAGACGCAGTTGTTTAGGTAATAGAATTAGTTGACTTCTTAAATCTTAAAACCATCCATGTTGAATGTGAATGAATTAAAATCATTCACCAACTTCTGTCTTAAATATATATTTCGTTTTTATCAAATGACATTAAATCATCTCGTTAATGCCTACCTCCTGTCACCCAGTGTATGCTTTACATCATATAATGTCAATGTTCTAGAGTTTAATTCCAAATTGTCACTTATTTACCACTGTCCGCTGACTTATAATTAGGGAAATATGGGATATTTTTCCTGTCAAAGTACTGATAAGTGCATTTTTGATAAACCCTTTTCTAGAACTTATTTGATAATCTTTACAAATCAATCTCGTTTCTCTGCGCCATGTGTCATTTTATTTTATACTTCAAACCCAACAAGGTGACTCAAACTAGTCACTTTTTTAAGACGGCGGCGATCTCTGACATCGTTATGCAAGCAAATATTGAGCAATACGAGGTTTTGAAAAAAAATGCAATCACAAAGACTGAACAAGGAAGACTGAGCATATTTTTTTTATAGTTGGTTTAAGCAGTTTAGGTGGCATTTCAATTAAAATTGTCAATATTAAAAAACAGAAAAAGGGGTTTTAAAGATAACAACTTTTAATTTAAAAGATAATATTCAATTCGTTTGGTTCAAATCGATTTTAAAATAAGGAAGAAGCATTCTGGAATTTTTACATGAAAATCTTTTTCAGAAGGAAAAATCTAGTTTTTGCAACCTTTTTTATAATTATAATGGACGGTTTCCGGTTAAAATTAGACAGTTTACCGACTCTTTGTCAACTTTATTATTAATTGATACACTATTTTCATTCGTTATTGTGATGGGTGTGCGTGTGGTTGCCTGATGTCTGTATTGTCTATTCCAATACTGGGAGTAATTGTCCGGTGGCAATCTTATTGTTCTGTACCATAATCTCTTTTCAATCCATTCTGGGCTTTTTTTTTGAAAAAATTACCAATAAACCACATCAAACGGAATATAGAAAAGTAGCGAAAGCAATAGACATGTCTAAAATTTTAGGATATAAAATGAA
>JAQFYJ010000480.1:0-13074 GCA_034694685.1 Isotoma anglicana | reverse complement strand
TGAAATGTGAATAAAAGAAATTGAAATATGCTTTAATCATAAACTTAATTGCTTTTGCGTTTTTTATTAGGAGAGTCTGGTGGCGATCCACATGCAAATCAACATACTGCAGACATTTTCCGAGATATTCTGCAAAATAAAAAGCAGTCTTTAATGTCTAGATTGAGTTCATCAGAATGCCACGTACGATTTTGTATAATTTTAATGACTAAAACTTAATATATATTCTAAACTCTATAATTAATATAAACAGATTGAAGGAACATCAGAGGGTGGCACTTCATCACAAGCGGGTAATGTGGTAATCAACCCTGTGATGAACCCAGCATGGTCTCAACTTGCAAGTTCTGGACTTGGAAAACCTCGATTAACAAGTCGCTTGTCTCAAATGTCGTTAAGATCAACCGTTTCAGATACGGAGTTAGAGCAGGTGTTATTTATTCCCTTTTAACAATCATATCCTTTATAGAACTAATTATAATTCCAATTTTAATCAATTTATTTTAATTTACTCAGGGATCTGGCCGAGGGAAACGAAGTCCAAGTGTCTGGTCAAGCAAATCAGCTTTAGCAGCAGGACTGAGGTATCATGCTGGCTCATTGATACCAACCGGAAGCTCCCCAACAAGCCCAGAGAGTGGGCGAATGTACCTGTTTGAAGGACTTGTCAGAGAAAGATCAAATTTATGGGATCAAATGCAAATGTGGGAAGATGCATTTCTAGACGCTGTTGCTCAAGAAAGAGAATTAGTAGGAATGGATCAAGGACCACGGGAAATGATGGAACGATATCAGTCTTTGAGTGACAGCGAGAAAAAGAGATTGGAACACGAAGAAGATCGACTGCTCGCTACTCAGTTGTACAATCTTGTGTCATTTATGTTGATGATGGATGTAGCTAGGCAAGAGTTGAAACAAAAAATTCGACGGCTTTTAGGCAAAAGTCACATGGGTCTTGTATACAGTCAAGAGATAAACCAGTTGTTAGATTCAGTCGGCTCATTGGTAATTATTTTTAAATCCATCTCATAGTCAAACAAAGAGCTTACACGGATTAAAGTAAACATTTGTGTCATAATTTAATTCTGATTTCAGCGTGGAAATGCCGTCGACTTAAAACCAGCTGGTTCAAGATTAGCACATCGGCAGACGTTTGCAGCGCATGCAGGATCAGAACCCATCGGTGATTTGCTTTTTATGGAAGTTCGTGATGATGGATTGGTGCTCAGAAATGTCGCTGGAGCGATTGTAGAAAGGTAAGACAAAAAAGTTTTTAAAATACGCAACGTATTAACATTTGAAAAATTCCTTAAGTTAAGTTTAATTTAACATTTCATTTCTTTCATTTTGCTCAGATGGTGGTGGGAAAGACTAGTAAACATGACCTACAGTCCTAAAACGAAGGTCCTTTGTCTCTGGAGAAAAGTCGAAGGTCAAACCCAACTGCGAAAGTACCACTCCCGTAAATGTCGCCAACTCTACAGCGCCATTGAGGAAGCGATGCACCGAGCGGCTCAACGGGGCTTAACAGCCCTTCCAGGAACAGACCTTGGAGGAGAGTTTCCTGTCGAAGACTTAAAAACTGGACAAGGTGGACTTCTCCAAGTTTGCATGGAAGGGATCGGTCTCCTATTTGCCAGCAGCAAGGTCAGCTAGTTTTATCATTTTGCATTTTCTATCTATTTCTATTCCTATATTGTTGTGAAAATCATCTCATTATTATTATTATTCATTGCCATTTCTTCCATCCAACATGGACTTTACTTACATTAACCGCATACTCCAATCAAATCGCACACAGAATACTCAATCGATATCTTAAATTCCCAGACAATCGTTATTTCATATATAATAAATTACTCAGCCATATGTGTATATCATCACCGTTTGAACAGATTATTGATTATAACTATTGATTCTCAACCTATCATGTACTATTTAAAGACAACGAGCTAAATATTCGAATAGCAATGTTAAAAACTCTAGGTATAAAATCGACCTTTAGAAAACGACTAAAAATAGTCCTAACCTGTGTCCAAATACTAGAAAGTGAGACAAGACCAATTTTTCAAATTGTCGAAATTGTCAACAAAGCCTTCATTCAATATTTACTTTTCGTGTAGGAGAAATAAAAATTACTCCTTTTCAAAATACACTTCAAAAGGGTAGTCAAGTCTAATCAAAGTTGCAAAACTCATGAATAGCTAATAATTTACTCATACTTGTCTACCTCTCTACCCTATGAGAATATATGCTTAATTTACGTAATACGAAAAGTACTTCAAAGCTTATTTACATTTTAATCACAGGACATTCGTATACAAAAATCTACGTCTATATCTGTATGGTTTAAGTTAGATTTAGGTTAGGTTAGATTAGATTAGTGAGTTTAGCTCGTTTTTTTTACATTATTCCTTTATTAAGTTTAGTGAAAGCCATGCACAACATTTTCCCAAGTGTAAAATATTCAAGAGCTGTTTGAATTTCTAAAAACACGGTTAATCCGTTACCTGATTAGAGTCATGTAGGAAGGCCAATTATTTAGTGCTGCCAGCTGCCTTAATAAATAAGTACAATGTATTTTATAATATTATTTATTTATTATCTTTCTCTCCTGCCACAATCCAAAATGAAAAAATACAATACATAATTACGTATAACTCATCAACTAGTTTTTCTATAATTACATTTTCTTAAAAAATATACAATTTCAAACATATTTATATTACTATAAATATAATATTATTAATTATAAACTCTTTGCTCGTTGCCTTTAATTGGTGATGATTGTGTGGTTGGTTCCAATTATTGATTTCTCTCTTTATCTTTATGAAATGAAGGACCTATCTCAAACTTTCCTATTGCTGTCATTTTCTTAACTCTATTATATTTGTCTTCTATCTTCGCAATTTACTCCTTTTTAAATATTATTATTATTATTGTTATTTATTATTATTATCGGTCAACGAATGCCATGCTTCTTGTTCTCTTTACATTTTCACTCATTTTTATTACTATCGTTCGTATGTACTTTTTATCTTTATGTTTAAAATTGTTTGGTATCATCCATAAATTATATTCAACACTGGTCTGCAATTTGACCTCATTTGTTTACTCAGGTAGAAAAAAGTACCCTTTTAGAGATGTTTGTTTGAACAGGTAGAGTTTTCGTTTTTAATCACCTCTCTAAGTCATACTCATTGATTTTCTAAGGACACTTAAGTTAAATGTCATACCTCAGAAACCTGAGGAAATTTAATGAGGCCAGATTTCACTGTGATTTATTGCTGATACCAAAATGTATTTTCTTTGAACATTCTAATTTTTGATGATTGCTCTAATTATTATGATAATTATTACAATTTTGCATTGTACATGTTAATTTATGCATTTCAATTAATTTTATTCATTTATTCATAAACTTTTATGCGAGTCCATTTTCATTATTATTATTATCTCGTCTTGCTGAAGCATCGTTTACCATTTTCTATATTTTACACGAACATAATAATTATGAAAATATGATGAGATTTCATCCATCATCACTTCCTATCATCTTATCATAAATAATATTTTACTTTACTGTTATTCGTCATCTACGGCACATTTCTCATTTCCATATTATTAATTATAATTTCCATTATGAGAAGAAAGCTTTTTTATGATTTTCCTCTGAAGGCCTTTTTCCAATTAAAAGCGTGGTAGTTTAGTGGTGATGGCACAAAAACTCATTATAATTATGAAGAGTTGACTTAACTTCCACACCAGTGCAAAACAGACCACACCAGAACAACTGCTTTGTCGTTTGATTATTTTTACTATCAAATAATATAAAGTAATCAACACTGAATTACGTATTACTTTTACATAACAGCCATCCAAACAATTAATTAGTAAAATGTTGAACAAAACAAAGCTGTTTTTCAGCAGCAGCATTTCTATAAGGTCTATCTACATTTGCATATAAAGTGTAATATTTAAAAATAAATGATCTCCATTCGTTTTGAATTAAACAACGCCCACGCAAAGTACCAACGTCGTTACTATCCTCTTAAAACTTAAAAAATTTTCGCCGTATTTTAATCTCTACACTCTTAATGAATTACAACGTACACTTGAAAGATTTACTTAAATATATACCTACATTAATAACTATTATTTGCATGAAATCATCTTTTTGTAATTTAAAAAAGCTCCTAAACTCTTTCTATCTTCTTCTGTCTATCTGTTTCCTATAAAATCTGGTGTTTTATTCCGAATTTTCACTTCTTTCACTTTAATCTTCTTTCTACTTTCTTGGTGTTTCCTACCTAATAATGTCTTTCTTCATGTTTGTCATTCACCATTTATAAATAGTTACGATAATCATCATGTATTATATTTTTATTGTTATTATTATTATTATTATTATTATACGCCTTTTAAAACCTTATAGTTTTTATTACTTTCATTAATTATATTATTATTACTGTTTACTTTCTGTATTTGCCTGGACTACCTGATCGCTTTTGAAAATTTTTAAAATATAATTTTGTGTGGACATCTCTCTCGTCCTCGTACCCCTTCAAATGGTCTCAATCTCTATTTTTATAGCTAGTCTAGCTATTTAATTCTCTCGCCCTACCTTTCACTATTACAATTACTGTATATTAATTACTTTTAGACTCTTCCATTTAATCTATTTGTGTTTTGTCATAATATGTCGTGTCACTTATGTCATACTTAAACTGTCAGTATAGAAAACCTTTCATTTCCATATATGAGTTTATTTTTTAACAGCGTTTTGACTTACATAAAATGCAAACAATACGAATGTCTAATAAAACCCGACATTTTTGAAAAGTTATTGTGGAGTAACGCGACGTGATGTACCGTCAAGCGTATTAATAATGAGGGTATCCCCAAAAAGTGCTCGGTGTTCGTTTCGTATGATTCAACGATTTACTTTGTGAATATTTTGACTCACCTTAAGTGTACCTTCTTGCCCTTATGAATTTTTGCAATTTGTTCATTTCCATTGAGGGAAAATGTTTGTCCATCCCACATGCATCTCTTGTACAGTTTGAACTTTTAAATGTCTTTATGATATGAACACTATAGTTGTTATATTTTAGCTGTGCCAATGTAATTCATCATAAGATGTTCACACGGGATGACATTTATTTTTGAGTTGAATACCGAGTGATGAAACCCAGCACGAGATATAATTCATACATTTGTGTTACCTTTTGAGGACATCTAATTGGCCTTTCCCCTTTCCTTCCTATTCCAAACTGTAACATATTGTATCAATTATCTGTCTGACTGCCATTTAAATTATTTATTTAAATTCTATTACTATTATTAGTGTGTAATCTTGCATCTTTCTGTACTACCGTTTGTACACTTTCGTGTAATATATTTCTTTACCGTTTTTGCACCAATAGTTTCCATTTTTTATCCTATGTTCAATATTCAGGAAGTTTAGTCCTTTTTGAATTTTATACTTTTGTTATTGGATTTTTTTCTTAAGTAAGAAGTTATATAGAAAGTCATCCTAATCCTATTTATTTCGAAGTACTAATTACTAACAATTTGCAAACGTTGCTGTCAAACTTTTCTCTATCCTTAATTAAGGATCTGAAATCTTTCCTTCTGTCAATCAAAACACTTTTTCATCTCCTTTACTACTTACTACTTTATCCTCCTTCGTATAATTTTTTTCTAGAATCTTCTTTGGTTTTAATTCTATTCATCATGCATTAAATAACAATGCAAACAACAATAACTTTGTTGATGTTACCTATTATTTATTATTACTGAAAAATGCAAAACACTTTATCACATGGAGTTATTTTGATAAGTCTCTAAATTTTTGATGAGGTAGGTTTTTACTTTTGTATTCTGAAAATGGGAGCAAGGCTGGTTGTTAAGTATTAAACTATTGTTATATATTTATCATTAATATTATTATTATAAACCTGATTTCCATCTTATTGTTGTATTATTAATTACTGTATACAATTTAGAATTTTATTCATTTCATTAAGTCATTTATGTTTTGAAGAAAATTAATCTTAAAAATGTATCGGTTTCATCAATTTTGTCTTGATTTTACTTTTACTAGTAAAAAACGTTAACATTTCAATTGACACTGACTATACTTGCAGCCGCTTAGTCTAGATATATTATTATTTCCAAAATAGGTTGAAAAAAGTTGAGTTGTATTGTAAGTAGAAAAAATGAATTTTTGGCAAAAAAGACGAGGAGTTTTAAGTTTTTGCAAGGAATTTTTGAGATGGTCCTTCTGCATGAATTCTGAGATGTTTAATCATAAAAACAATAAGTACCGAAATTATTTTCAGTGTAATAGAAAAAAGTAGTCAATTATTTTTATTTGTCAGCAAAAAATTACATAGGTATAAATATAAAAGCAGTTAAAACTGATAATAATTCGATAATATTGTGAAAAAATCTGAATTAAAATCTGAAGGAGAAAGAATTTCTTTATTTTTGCTAATTAAATCACTTTTAATTTTATAGTAAAGTTCAGTAATTTTTAAGTGATGAACATTTCAGGAATTTCATATAATCATGGTAATAGAAAATAAATTTTGGTAGTAAACTTAACTAAAAACAATTTCTCCTCCCCTTTCTTCGTGGGTGTACGTAAGTAATGATAAAAAATGATAAAATGTGCAAAAAGGGTAAGAAAGCACAAAGAATTATAATGAAGAAGAATGCGATAATTCGCGTTAAAAATGTCAAAATCAAACAAATAACTAGTAAAAAACGAAGAGGAAGAATGATAGGAGGAATTCAACTTGATGAAATGAAATCCTAACGAAGGGCCTTTCTCTATTTGGTTTTGATTCATGCGGCTTTTCCACATCGATTCGTGTGTTCCAATCCAAACGCAAACCTTTGACCTTCGGTGGATGGCTGGTGTTCCGATTACAGGATTTCGAGGTATTTACACCTCTCTCAACTCACCACATTTTATATAGATTTACTTACACATATAGTCTAAACAATAATCTTAAGTACTTAGTTCCTTAATTATATAAAATAAACTAGTTCAAAAATCAGTTAACTATTAATTCATAAATACATCAAAGTCACCCCAGGTAGAAAATCCTGATTCATTCATCCCACTTTCTCCTAGTTTCACCTCCCACCTTCATTCTTTTACAGAGTAGATTAATTACCTTTCACTTGGATTCATACCCTTTCTGTGGTTAGTGATACACAGATTTTTTTTGTAACTAATTAGTTGGTATTTACAGCATTACACTGAAGATTAGTGTTACTAACAGTACTATATTTATAAAATTCGAATTTAATTCTGTAGAGTTAATTTTGCTAAAAGAAAAATAAATTGAGGAGTTTATCTAAACATTTATTAAGCTCGTAATTTAATTTTATTTGAAAATTAATTTTAATTTTTAATCCGCTTAGTAAAAAATTAGTACTTTTTCCACCTTTCAATTGCCAAAATAACTTTTTGGATTAAATCTCCTACAGATTGCGTAAAACATAAATTAGCAAAATTAGCTCTTCATATGTTTCATAATCGGAATCAGAATTTTATATAACAGTGAGTTTTCTCGTTGGTGAAGTGTGTTCTGTAATATTTTCATTTGCCTATACTACATTGATAGTATAAAATAAGAATAATTATGATAAAAATGAAGGAGAAAAAAAAGAAATTGAAAAGGAGCCAGACTAAGCACCTGTTTCATCAGATCCTTTCTCTCTCTCTATTTTCTATTAATCTCTCTTTCTCTCTATCTCGCTCGCTCTTTTAGTTCCGTGTTAGTTAATATTCGTGTTGTTACCTGTTTGACTGATAACCTACTTCAGAAATTGTAGTCGTAGCCAAGTAGTTTATCGTACATAGACATTGGAAAGTGATGCGCATCCAATCCCAACCTCTCTCTCTTCTTTTCATTCATTCTTTTTTTCATATTTAAAACTTTCACCAATGTCCTGTCGTTAACCTAATCATTTTGTCTTAGTTATGTTCTTCTTGTGTATTAAAGATAAATCAGCGTTTTTTACATAAGAACTCAGATTTTTTAAAGCAAAGTCAAAAAGAAGGAGGTAGAGGGTTTTAATATGAATGACATTGGCGAAAGTAAAATGACTCATTGCCCCATGGTCTCAATGTACTTTCTCCATTTGTGGAAAGAACTAAATGATTTCACGTAAGCATTTTTTGAGTTGTTCTTCCTATCTCTGTACAAGAAGCCAGAACTATATGTACGTTTATTACGTCTCTTTTAGTGAGTAGTAAAAAGTAACTGATTGTTATTATTATAGTAGTTGACTTTTGGTTTTTATTTTTATAATTTGTAAGTAATCTTTTATAGCTTGCTGTACACGTTAACCGTGAACTCCATTCTCGGTTTGATGTTTGACAATATAGAATAGAGATTATGTGTATTGTGTATACATTGCTTAGACTTTCTAAATTTATGCTCATCACATTCTAAGAAAAGCATAACTTCTCAGTTACCAATTACTTTAAGCCAATTTTCAAACATTTTCTTTTTTAAATGGAAATACTTCATTCTTAAAGGAAACATTTGCTTCTTTTTATTTTTTTTCATCTCAACCGTATTATCAAATGTCACAATATTATTATTTTACAGACATCCAAGGAGTCCAAATAATAATAAAAAATATTGTTGATTTGAAAACTTCCTTTTGACCTTTGTGTCTCTATCCCATACATTTTGTCGATGTTAACGAGTTCCAGGTGTCAAAACGATTATTAGGTTCAATTTTTTGTTTTTTGTGCTAACACCCGGGTGTTTCTCACACATTCGTAAGGAAAATAATGACTTCAAATTGCTTCAATTATTAGGGGCGACTCAAAGTCATCATGACGAGTGACATAGCGCAGCACACAAACACATATCTATGCTTTTTTATTGACTGTATGTACATTTACAGAAAAAGCCAAAAGCCATAAAACATAGCAAATTAAATCACCCTTATTCACTTCCACAATTCACCAAGCAAAGCAATGATAAAAAAGTTATTTTTTTAAATGACACAATTTATTCATTTGAACTTATTTTGAAACAACTTGAAAATAAGCAATGTATGCATAATATCAATCATAATTACAAACATGAAGCAATATAGCAGCAGCAAATTAGTGCAACTAGCCTGATGTATCTCATTTATTGTGTTTTTTAATTAGAAATCTTTATTTTTAAATTATTATTATTATTAGTGGTACTGCCAATAATATAATCGATTCTTATAGTAATTACACCTGATACACAAATCTAATCTTTACCTTTAACCATATAACTCCCCTGTATATTTTCTTCTCTAGTATTTATATTATTATTACTAACTTATGTTTTAGTGTTTAAAATATACTCTGCATACTAAACGTAGCTAATTTATGCACATAATATTTAACAAATTTTAACGATATATTATCCAATGATGTCCTTACCTTTAGGTTAGTACTACAGTACTCGTACATCATACTTCATAATAATATTATGATTCATACTTAAATTCCAAGCTCCATAGAATGCTTTTTAGTTTGATCTGATCCAATGATTCATCCAATAATTAAATAGTTTATACATCACCAAACCAATCACCAAAATACTTCACAATCAAAAGGTGATTTTTTACCATAGTAGTTGCTAAACATCCTTTCAGCACAAACTACCGTCTGATTTTTTCCATTCGCATATATTTTTCCGTTTAAATTTATACTGCTCAAAAGGAACCGTTAGAAATACTCGAATCGGTCTTTGACAGAGAGTTTACTTCCTGTAAACAATATATTTTCATAGGCACATTCCAATACAAACCTCTCGTAGCATTAGATTGTAACTTTGTAACTTGTAAATCATGAATTAATCCTCAAGACTTTAAGACTGTTAGACTTAACGTTGCTCCGTAAATCCTTTGGGTAGGGAAAAATAGACAAATCGGAAAAGTTTTTTTCCCTCTGGAAGGCTTAGAAATAGCGATAAATTTTGAGGATGTTGACATCCATTTTTGTTGTCAATTGTCCTTAATACTCGTTTAGTGCTGCCAAGCCAGCTAGCTAGTAGTTTGTAGTTAGTTAGTTTTATTTTAGAAAAAAGCTAGTGGTGGTAATAATGCTAAGCGAAGCTAAAGCCAAAGCCAAGCCAATTTATAATCGTCTCTTTATAAACAAAGAGATAAATATAAAATGTACATTTTCCCCACGTTGCAATTATATTGGAAACTTTACTATTTTATTCATTAAGGACAAATATTACCACTATTAATATCAACTTAATATTCTTAGCAAGATTTAGACAATATTTTTACTTCAATGATCTATAAGAATTAAATTATGATTACGTAAATACATAGATCGAGAAAAAGTTGTAGTTACCCTGTAATTTAATTAACCTTTTTGGTGTAGTAACAAATATATCTTAATAATAATAACTTACGGATAATTCTAACGTCAGAATTTATGCTGATGGCCATCTCTTCGATTAACAATGTAGTTTTTGAAATTATTCTAACAATTATCTAGTTTCTTGTACTTTATATTATTATTAAAGTACAAAAAGGAAAGAAACTTATTCTGAAGAATTGATCTCCTCTCGATTCTTGCCTTTTGGATAAATTTTTGCAATCATTTTTTAGTCAATCCTACTCAATAGAAATCTACAATTACAACTCTCTTTTTTGTTTAGTTACCCGTATTTCATTTTACTTACTCTCTTAGTTTAAAATAGTTCCCATTAGTTTTTACTCAAACGCCAGCCAGCCTACAGACCAGCAGCAGAAAAGCTAGTAAAAATGTATCATTATGATTTATACTTACTATAAGCATTTTTATTCAACTAGATTATAAAAGCATAATATAAAGCATATAGAAAAGGTATTTTATTTTAAACCATTTGTTAATTTTTTTCAGTGCAAAAACTGTACAAAACCATCCTTTTTTTCTGTAGTTTTTATTTTAATTATTAAAAACCCTCCATTAAATTGCATGATTTACTTACTTCTTGTAGTAATACACCTATTATTATTAAATCTATTAGAAACATCCACCTTTCTTCTAGTCATATTTTTAAATAGTATTTTATTTTATTATTATTACATTATTATGCTTCATCTCTTACCTTCATGCTTGGGACTATCTGCATTGATTTTTTATTCTCTGACCTCACTCACCTTCATTTTTACTAAAAAAATCAATAATTCACTCCACTCGATCTTGAGTGAAATGAGGCTCGAGTTACAAAAAGTAAATGCCGATAGAGATAATAATCATTAGCTTTGTGTGGGAAATAAATCGCAAGTCATTTGCAAAAATGCCAATCAAGCTCCCACTCTTCCAATCCCACCTTCCAAAAGCCCGTCTGCCTTTCCTTGTTTTAAAGCGGTTTTTATTCGCAAAATGCAAAACGCACTGCAATCTGCCTGCTTGCTTGCTAACGCTGCAATAGCATGCATGGTGTAATAATAATACACGTGTAAATAGAAATTAATTGCTAAAGTGATGGTGTGTGTGATGATAATATTTTAAAGCATTGTTGCTTCATTCTAAGCTTATCATCACCATGGCTCAACTGTATAGAGTGCCTGCTTTTAGTAGTTTGTAAGTAGTGTAAAGTAATAAAGTAGTACTTTTAAAGCCTAGTCTTCCACTTCTCCTTCATCTCAATCTTTTCTATCTATATATACCTTTTTGTAGAGAAAGTCAACTATATGACTTTAATGGTGTGAGTATGCTTTCACATTTCTTATTCATAAGAGTTCACTTATAATCTTTTACCTTGCGTGAAAATATTATTAATGTACTACTTGATGTATTGTTATGATCGAGGAATAAGTTAACTCCTATGGAGAAAAGGTGACTTCGATAACTGTAGATGCTTTGGTATTATCAAAATCCTATTCTCTATTTTAAGAGGAGTTTCCAAGTAAAAACTTTTTGAAAGGGGAACATCTTTAATTTAAAAGGTATAGTAAAATAAAATATAACTATTTCAGAATTTCTTTAAGATTTTCTCTTTCTCAAAGTGTTTACTAGGAATACCGTTATAAGTGTACGAGTACTTTACGAGCACAAAAAAGTGACAACCTATGCTACTCTAAGAAAAGGCTCGGTAAAATTTAGAGCAGATTAAGTTTTAAATCTACTGTGTATAATAGTGAACTTTACACACACATGTAGTAACGGAATAAGTTAATCATTAAAGTACCTTTACCATCCACAGTCCACACCTCACGTAGTATTACTACCTAACCTGGTCATTAACATTAGTGAATTCGTTTACACACCTTTTGACCACTATTTATTTGAAACTTTCACTTTATAGTCAACTTAAATTGTACCACAGTAAAATATATTTACATTAAATGTATCCGTCCACAGTCATTATGAATGAATTTGTGAACTCGAATTTCCAAACAAATATGATAAAACATCCATATTTTCCATACTTCACTTCCTCTTAGTAAATAAAACATTTCACGCCTAAACGTTATTTTTAAGATTAGTTAGTAAGTTAGTTAGTAAGTAAATTTAAATACATATCGTAACGGAGTTTTTCTCTATAAGATTAAAATATTGAAAGGCAGACAAAGGTTGAAGAAAGAAGTAGATGATTAAAAAATCGTTAAAATAATTTTAAAATTAAAAAGACCTACTAGTTAGATATTATTACACCTTAAGCAAATATCTAGTTTTAAGATTGCATTACATTTGGATTTAATCAAAAAGTTACTCATGATATGATGATAATGTGCACAGTTCTTCGTACGGCTTGACCACATACGGAAATGCTTCACACAGAAGGATCCTTTAACCTTAGCGACAAATATTTTCGTCATGGAAGAATACAGTATGTCTATTGTTTTTTCTGATTCTTAAATACTTTTAAAAATACTTAAACTTTGGGGTATTTTTATTCCCTTCTTGATTTGAATTTATGAATATTTCATGCGAATAAACTTGGTTTGAAAATGTTAATGTAATTTGATGTTTCATTCTATTCTCTATAGACCCGAAGACAAGACAGGTGATCAAAAGAAGATACAGGTCATCACTGGTAAGCTCATTATAAT
>JAQFYJ010000479.1:0-13076 GCA_034694685.1 Isotoma anglicana | reverse complement strand
TTTTATTGTCACTGTCTGCTACACAGAAGAGAGATCAGCCTTTACAGTGCAAGTGGACTGTAAAGGCTGATCTCTCTGTGTGTCTGCTAAATGTGAAATGATAAGGGAGATTAAAAGGGAACTCCTCATTCCGTGGAAGGTAGTATTGCATATTGTGCATTAGGTAAGTTGACATTTTTTAAAAACTTTACCCTTTACCTAGCTAGAGGGTTTAAATCATGTATGTAATTCTGTCAATTGTAACTAGGAACTTGATGAAATTTATTAATTAAATTCATTTGTAATTCATTAAAATAAATAAAACCCTAGTAAGTGTAAATTAAAATTGCAGTACATATCACGCACTGATTTAGTACATGTCAATAGGTATGATACATATTTAATGAGGATTTCATACCTGTGCAGTTCATGTAGCATAAATACAAACATGTACCATAACCATACATTTACTTCACTAGCGAAAAGGTACCGGTTTAGTAACGGTCCAAGCTACAGTAACGGTAGCCAGCACGGTTTCAGTACCAGTTTCCAGCACATTACATGCACTTAAAAAAGGGGCGAACATGAACTTTTCCGTTATGAATGCACATGTACCAGACCGACACCATACCGTCAGCCTGTGGTTACTTGGGTAGTACCTTTCCGGTCTTAAAAGATTGACGATCAGGTAATGAAAAGATAAAAAGCAAAGCTGTAGGTTTAGGAAACGTTTTAGTTTAGCTAGCTTGGACTAAGACATGACCTTAAACACCCCATAGGGAATACCCCAGGTCTGAAGTCAAAGAGTTAATAAATAGTTGATTTTCTTTTAGGGTAATTAGTTATCTAAATGACACAATACACTTAGCTACGAGGAAAAAATTGTGGAAGTCAATAATAAGATTAAAAAGGGCTTTTAGTGTATTGAAAGGATAATTATAAGAGTGCACATTCCTATCTCAAAGTAGGAGGTACCCTCGTAGTGCAATGTCAGGCTATTCAGTGACGTTCTGGAAGGCTGACAAAATTTTCAAGAGGTACTCTAAGATCTCTTAGAACTTAGGGAAGGCGATTCCTTTTCCTCTCCATAAACTTTAAGATACCTGAGTTAAAATTTAACTCAATATTTGGTTTAAATCGCATCAGTGGAGAACCCTTCTGTGTTTGTTTTACTTATTTAATTCTGCTACTTCGAGTATGAAAGGACAATAAAAGGTTAGGGCCGTATCGGATCGGCCAGCTTAAGTAGAGCAGGAGGCTGATGCCATCCTTAAGGTATCCATGTTAAGCGAATCGCTCTTTAATTACCTAGGGTAAATTTTTGGTTAGGGCACCTAGTAAAATGACTTGTCTGAAGGTAGATGACACGTGGGAAAGTCAACACTTCCGTAGTAGAAGCTATAACACGTAAAATAGGCTTACAGTGTACATACTTTCTCAACCAGGTTCGATTTTTATTCGGTTATACAGATAGGAGAATCTCAAAAAGTACTATGGTAACCAGTACTCTTTAAAAGTAGCTTTTTTTCCTTCCATACAGCAGCTATACGATATAAGTGCATAGAAGGTGAAAGTACGATGCCATCTTAATGTACTAATAGGTCTCCTGAGAGTGTCTCCCTTTCAGGGAAAGTATCCGCGACTGTTGGAGGTACTTTCCTCGAGTAACGTGAATGGAGTGGTATTCAGAACTGGACATAGGCTCCATAAGTGCATCTGCGGCGGAAAATACATTTCCTACGTTAGGTGCAAACATTAGCTTAACTTAAGTAATTTGCTGGTTACTGATTGTTGGTAATATAGTTGCGATTCTGCTGGCGTCATTGTTGGTGAAAGTGATGGCAGTAATCGTTTCTAGCAATAAATATGCTAAGCTATACTTGAGGTTTGAGAAAGGCTGGATATGGTGAATCTCTGATTGTCATAAGACGACTACCAGAAAATAATTTATATGGATACGACCTTTGCTTGGCTAAGAATATGTTCGTGAGTTAATAATGTTAAGGTATGCCAGGATCAGGGTGAAGTAATCCATTATCAACACTTTGATAATTTGACTAGTTTTAAGTTGTTAAGATCGCACAAAGAGCTAAGAAGCCTCATATTTTGGATCAAGGTGATAGAAGGTATTTATCTTTAGCCTAAAGAGAAAGTTTTGAAGGCTACCTATGAAACTGTTGAAATAACTTTATATGTAGGCTATTTGAGGGATTTCTCTAACTTTAGTAAAATTAAGAAATATGTAATACTTTGAGCAAATGATACAGCTCATACTAAATGTCGGCCAGGGCTAAGATTATTATGACAGAAAGTCTACTACTAAAGATTCAACAACTCATGGTTTATTAGTACATCATAGGGAGTTCCGTCCTGAAATCGGAATCGATAGACGGAAAGAGCAGAACTAAGGATCCAAAGAACAAAGATAGATGCCCGTTGTGTTGGCAAGGTGAGGAACTAGGAGTTTTATCCTTTTTTTGCAATTGAAAGTAAGTGGCTGAAAGGTTGGCTTCCAAGACAAATTCCCTTTCTGCTATAGGTAATTAACTCGAAGGAGAATTATGGAGACGTTGGGAGAGACCATAAAGTAATAATGTAGGTGTGCAAAGGCCCTCCTCTTATATGCTTTTACCACGAGAAGTTCAATTATGCTTTGCAGCCTTATGTTCCAATCACTACAAGCCACACGAACAAGTCGTCTTTTTGGAAAATAAAAGTTTCTCCTGATTGCAATTGTGAGCGACGGAGATCTGTGATATTTACCGTTGAGAGACTCTGTTAGATAGGCTAGAAAGGTCTATGATGCAGTAGTAAAACACAAAATCCAGTAGCAGGAAGAAATGAGCATCCAGGACAATCGAACTGAAGGTAGAAAGTCTCTGGAAAGGCTTAAGAGGCAAATCTGCGGCGGCAAAAATCTTTCGTTCTCTTTAGTTCATCACGATGGACAGATTGGAGCAGGCCCTTTTTTCTCAGCTCAGGTGCATGTTGAGGAGTTTAAAGTTTTTCTAGGTCATTTGAGTGGAACACTCGAGTCTGTAGGTGCAAGAAGGGGTCTGCTAGGCTTAGATTTTACGTGATGGTATACCTGGTATTCCAAAGTCTTGGAGTTCTCTCTTGAGGTTCTTGAAGAATGCCCGATGTCGGACGGGAAGTGGGAAAAATATATTCTTGAGCAGGACTGTTGTCCCATACTCCCTGGCGCAGTTAGTTTTAGATATTATGCTGCCTTTCAATCATATTCAATTCGAAATCCATTCTTCGCCTCCGACGATTTTGATCTAGTGATCAGGGTTAAGTTGCTCAGTGTACACAATGAACTGTACACGTAGGGTTATCATGTAATTCCTGTAATACTTAGGTGTGTGGTTCGATTAATTTAGTGATAAGTGTTGTAGGTACAACAATCTTAAAAAAGGGGGAGAAATATATGCCTTCCCGAAATACTAAGAAGTTCCTATTTTTGAGTTAACCACGAGAAGAATCATATTCGAAAATGATATTTGTCACTTTTCCAAGTACAGGTTTGTACAATTCTCATTTCTATGTCAAATGTCTTAAAAGGGTTTGGGACCTATTCTCCTTCAGAGAAATCATTGTGATAAGACCGTAACTGCAAATAGGATCAATATCAATCTTTGAAAGTTTAAGGGGTTAAAATCCAAACAGTAGAAGCAATAAATCGTTCTGAAATATCCAAAGAACGTAGGAAAGATCCATTCCTTTCGCCGATCTTAAGTGCATTACGGCACTGCCTTAAGACCAGGCTGGATCAAAAACGACCATGAACGGAAACCATTGTAAATACAAAGTAAAACCGCGAAAATTTAGATGGAAACACATTAATTAGATAAGAGTGTCGATAACATTAGTAGTTTTAGAAAATGATAGAGAAGAATGATCAAAATTCAAAATTTTCAAGCAACAACTTAGATAATCTTAATAAATTTTTAGTTGTAATAAAGTTCTTAAATAAGGTATGATAAAAATAAAACAAGACCCAAGACTACAAAGATTAAAATCATTAAAATAAATGTAAGAATAACTAAATACAAAATAATTAATTAACAACAAAATTATGACGTCACAGGTTAGGAATTTATATAAATATAATAACTCATTAAAAAGCGGCGAGAATTTAAATTTAAAAAAATTTGGGCACGAGCAGGTGAAACTTTCCGATAATAATATTTCAAAAATAAACGTCTAGAGATAAAAATTTGGCATGGGTTGGACACTAACATTCCAACGGCGACGTTTAAGGGTTAGCTATGCACTTTTCAAAAAAAAGAAAATAAAAAAATAGTAAGGTGCATTACTTTCACCACCGTCTGGCAACCTATTAAAACGGGTATCTGTCCAGACGGGCGGTAAAATAAAGACCTATCTCTCTATGAACGAGAAAATGGTCGTGCTCTGCAGGTGAGGGTTAATAAGCCTACAAAGAAATGCATAGTGAAGTGCATGCGCCCGCGGAGATAATGAGAAATTGGAAATGTTAGGAGAAAGCCTGTGCACTACAAAAAGCCTATCTCTTTTTCTTCTTTCCTTCCGACAAATGAAAGTAACCACTCTTGCTCATAGTCCTTTAATTTGAATATCTCATAAAAAGAATAATTATAATCAGGCATAAAGACAAATGATTCGACAGTGTAGACCTATTTGAATATCTCATAAAAAGAATAATTATAATCTGGCATAAAGACAAATGATTCGACAGTGTAGACCTATTTGAATATCTCATAAAAAGATTAATTATAATCAGATATAAGAACTAATGATTCGATAACATAGACCTATTTCATTTAACATAACGACCACATAAATATCGTAGTCACAGTCACGTCCTATTCCCATCATCCAAGAGCTTTCACCGTTTCCCTCTACTCGATAAATCCCTTCTGTTGGACTCCCATCAATGCCCAGGGTATAGCACTACCGTGTCACCCCATATGGGTACATCTTTAGAAACCCTAGGGTAGAGCGCAACCGCGTGACCCCGTAAGGGTGGCTCAAAGTCCAAGAGACTTGGGCTTAAGACGTGTATTCGCCCAACGGTAAGCTGAGGCGTGTACCGCCCAACGGAGAGCAGAGCAAGGAATTTGAAAGGGAAAAGGAATCGTCGGAACTCATCAAGGACATTAGGAGAACGAAATTAGGAACAATCACTATTTCATAGAAATTATCAAAAATCAAATAGATCTTGACCTTTTTAAAACTAATTAATCTACATAATATCGGTTAACTATCATTAGAAGTGTTTTGGTTGATTGATTGGGGACAATCAATCTAGCAGGTAGGCTGTGATGTTAAAAATAGGAATCTTCACTTGTGTACGACCCTCCAAAAAGTGATACTTAATGGTTAGGCAAGAAACAGAGTAAAGAGTGATAATGCCTAGCATAAGTATTGGCATTTCCGTTTGATGCAAATACTTATGCTAGGGCAGTATTGGAATTGAATAAATCACAGCGGATGTGATAAAGATTAGTCTTTAGGAATGAAATAATTAATTGAGAAAGGAAAATGTGGTGGAGATGCAGGAAAATTCGCAGAAATGCGAATTGAGAAAAGAGGGTTTTGAAAAGAGAGAAAGGACATTAAGAAATTAGAAGTTAAAGACAGAACATGTAAAATCTTTGGGTCTCTGTCTTCATAAAGTAAAAAAATAAAGTAGTTTCTGAAAATAAACATAAGTTTCCGAGTTCTTTCTTACATAATGTGGGGCGAAGTGCCCCGCTATTAACACACGAACATTTGATTCTTACCACTAAGTTCATTCTTACCACTACAAACTTATAAAGTTTAAGTTTAAATATTACAGTTTTGCCGTAACTCCGCCCTGTTTTATGCCCCCTCCCACGAGAGACTGTCTTTTCATAAAGAAATCCATCATCAATTTTAGTGGACTTACTGTGTGTACGACTGACCGGAATGGACCTATGCAGTAGAACTGGAGATGCAATTTCACAACGGAAACAACGTCACTACGGACATAGTCACCTTGTATGCTGGAAAAAATGCAATCATCCATGATGTGGACTTCAGCTTGGTCACTGTCAGTGTTCCTCAAACTCCTATGCTAAATGATTCTATAATGTCAAACGGAAATCGCCAAGCTGTGACCCCTTGTAATCGAAGGGGAGAAATTGTAACAGGCCGTATTGAAGAAATTCAATGTAATAGCATTGAAGAAGCTTCAACTGCAAGTAAAGACTGCATTGGCAGTCAGGGCCTTATCACAGCACAGGTGGATGCAAACGGAGTAAAATGTGATAGTACATTGTTAGATCCAGAATTGGTCCTGAAAACCAATCCCCTACCTGTCAAGTTACAAGATGGAATGTTAGTAACATCTGAAGGTTCAATCGAGTTTCAAGTTGCTGGAGCGGCCATGTTGAAAATTCAGCTGACCAGCGACAACCTCATGTTAACGAAGGAAGTTGAAGATGTTATCTGTAACATTGAAGACATCGAGATGGAAGGCTGCTATTCATGTAGCTCAGGCAGTATTTTATTCATACATGCTCAATCTCAAGCAAGGACTACTATCGCAACAATTTAATGCCCAACAGAAGGATTCTTAACACTGGTACTCGTGACACCTCTACCACAAATTCATCAAATAATAATGAATTTGGACCAACCGGATGTTGATATACAATGTACAATCAAATGTGCAAAGCAAGTATTCCTTATACAATATAGGCTTACTTGCAATATCTAAAGGAGTCCGACGTACGCAGAATGAAAACGACAAAATTTTTGTCACCTCAGCCGGACTCATTCCCGTTGGGATTGACGGGATTTTCCTTGTCCACTTGCTGCTTGCGATTACTTGCGGCAATATTAACCGCATACATCACCTTCGCAGTATTCATGAAAATAATACTTTAGAAATTATTCTACGTCAGAAAACCACGACCAAAACCAACTTCACCCCAAAACCAAATTGTGTCAAATTAATCAACTCTTTCCGAATTCCTCCAAAACAATATTTTTTCTTCCATAAAATCCATCTTTAAAACGGGTAATTCCTTCCATTGACCATTCATTCCCAATTTAAAACTACAAGTGTCCAAACTCCACAAGTTTCCAATATCTCTTAATCAAAAATTTCCCTAATTTAAATACACTCACATTCTACCATCGAGTTCGAAGAAGAAGAAGTGTCAGACCTTTACGATTCTGACGACGACTAAAATAGTGATGGCGAACACATCCAAGACAAAATCATTAGTTCAACTAATTATTTCAACGAATTGCCATCTTCCCTGGAACAAAATTATCCGGCATTCCATTATGCCTATGCTCCTTCAGGATCGGATGGATCCCCGTTCTCAAGCCCTGAGTCTGGATCCCCCTACTCTTCCTATCGCGGGTCTACGTACTTTCATCCTTCTTGGACATCTCTCCCCCAGGATCACCATCCCCCTCCGTTATCGACGATTCCCCTCCCGTTTCACCACCACCATATTCACCCATCTCGTCATCAGATGATGAATACGAACCCATTAACCATGTACCCTCCATGCTGTATATCGAGCTTGATACCGAAATAATATCATCAGATACAAATGACGAATAAGTAATAACTTTATCATCGCATTCAGAACGCAACGCTCTTCCATCCAAAACACAAAGAAATGAGGAGTAGGATCTTCTTTTTTGGATTCCCCAGGATGGATATATATATCCATAAAATTCAATCATTCTGCATAGAATTTAAGCGTATTCATATACTTCAACCTTTTAGGTATATTACTCACTTACTGATATTTGTGTTCTACTTATTTCATAATTAATGTATTCCTCGAATTCCAAACAGCAGGTTCTGCTCAACTGGAAATTCAGATGACCACCGAAGACCTTACTATAACAAAAAGAGTGGAACAAGTTGAGTGCTACTTTCAATTCATCAAATTGAGCGGCACCTTTTCGAGTTTGAGCGCTGCGACTCAATTCATCCATGCTCAGACTGACAAAGACTCAACTACCGCCACATTGGAATGTGCGGACTTGGGATTCTTTACGCCCATCTATGTAACCTCTTAACTCAAGGTAATGCAAATTACCATGAGGGTCGATAAACCAGATGTGGACACCCAATGCGTAGTGAAGTGCGGAGCGTCCACTTCACCTATGCACATCTATGGTCATCTTCAATATCTTCCAGACATGGACATAAGAAACCACAAGTCAATAATTACTCTGCCACCATCATCATCATCAAACCCCTTTGATGGATTCTCACTTAACTCTTTATGGGGCGCTACCATCGAACATTTACAACAGCGGCTCCTCATACGGTATTATCATCATCATTTACCTCACATGCACTTTGTCTATGAGGATTTTGATAAAGAAGCTGATTTGACTAGAAATGGGCTTATTCTTGACCCATTTCCGTGCTACTTTCCAGAATCTATGTTCCAGAAAAGATTTGTTTTCATTTCACCACAACTACCGTTCCAGAAATAAAAGGTTGACCTTTCACCACATTTTTCAAAGTTTACTAACAAACTACGCAAAATATCCGCTAATTTCTACTTAAAAAGGGAATGCCTCAGAAGCTCGGACATCATTCAATCCCACTCAATTAAAAATCAACTGTGCAAGTAATACCTATATCCCTCTTACCTAATATGTCGGATTGCATTCATTTTGAATCCAATCACGATGGACCTTTTTGCCCTCTTGGATATCCTCCTCCAAAATGACACCATCACTTGCACTGAGGATGAACTGGCGGATCTCGAACTAATGCTCCAATACATGGAGGACAACCCCGTCTCTCCACCGGACTTCGTTCAGGATCTAGTGGGGTTCTTTCCTGAGGACTATTATTCTCCTCCATCATCCCCCATGTATTATGATGACTCTCCCCCAGCACCTCCATCAAGCCCAGCTGACAACTGGGATATGGATCAGGCAGGCCAAGACCTGATTCAGGACCTGGGCCTCGGGAACGACCCTCCAGACCCATCTCCCTCCCCAACGCTATCACCCGACGACACTATCTCTACAGATTCATCAGGGGATCGGGACCTCTCTGACGAAGATGATGAATATGAAGCTTTCTTGGAATATCAGAATCTCAGCAAGCCGACTATCGAAATAAATGACCTCGTCTCCGACGAGGATGAGTAAGTCCTCGCCCCCCCGGAGAATGGATGCGTTTCTCATCCATGATGTTTTATGATAATAATATTTCTATATGAGTCATTATTTATTATTATTGTTTTAAACTAGGTCATGTTATTATTATGTTTCAGTAACGTTTTTATATTTTGTTCCTAATATTGATAAACCAAAATTTGCAGTATAAATTCATGACAAAATGCGTTGAATAAATCAGTAATACTTTCAGTATTTTCTCGTCCTCCATAAACTCTAGCAATCATTTGTCTTTATTTTCATAAAACATTTCGATTTTAAATACCATTTCATACTTACCAACAAGTACACTCTCTAGTTCATACTTACATAACGAGTTCATACCTTTGACCCTGATGACCCCTGTAGCCTTTGTACAGATATCCGTTGGATATCCGTACTGGACAAAGCGTTAGCAATCCCTCCCGACCAACACCCCTAATCTGCCTCTGCACATCACCCCCACCCCCTCAATGCTCAATCCCGATAGTCTGTGTTTGTAGTTCCTCCTCGAGTCCTTCGGACTCTGTGGATGACCCTAAGGCACCAACCCTCCCACCTCCTGCCATATGCCTATGTGATCCTCCCCCTAAATTTAAATTGGGTCAATCGGTGTGCATAGTACACATCATTGACCTAGCTGCAGCACCACTGCCCATTCAGCGTTTTGTTCTTTTGGGTCCGTACATCGTGACAAATTACCTTTGTACGGCTCCCATTAAGTACAATTTGATGCTGGAAGGGTTCGGAATGGATAAATTCCGCCCTTTCAACATCGGCCCGTTGTTGATGAGCCAGTTTATTGACCCAATCATTCATGGTGTTCAGGGTTCTCTTTTGATTTCTACAGATGAGTTGGCACCGGTGTGTAAGGCAGCCAACCCCATCCAGGAAAAATCCAACATAACCCCAAATACCCTTCCCCAACATTTGGATTTTCTGCGTACTTTACTTCAAAGTGTAGTCCCCCTCCTACCACTATTGAAATCATCAATAACAACGTTGTGTATGATGGTTTTCAACCCACCAAACCCCCACCTGGATTTTCCCGTCCTTACACCCGCAAACCAATCCTACACTAGGCCGCCAATCCCTTCATTCTATTGAGAAAGCCATGAATCCCGTACCCTCCCCACAATTGGCAGTACCCTCCTTAAGAGCAGAGTCACTCTTACAGATCCCTAGAGCCCCCGTAGGCAATCGACAGGATTCTACTTTTCTTCAGCCCGATCATGTCCAGAGGCAGTCACAACAAGGTCCTCCAAGGGACCCTTGCCTCCGTCGTGCCAAGTATAGGGTTCATAGAACGCTTGCCTATCCTTCTGCTCCACCTGAATGACCCTTCCAATAGGATCGCCCAGCCTTGTCTTCTTGCCTGAGGATCTTAAATAAGTTAAGCGTAGTAAAATTATAGTTCTCATTAAATATATATAATTAACACTTTCATTCGTAATTAGGCTGGATAAATATTAACCAACCATGAGTGACCATACAAGTTAGTTCGAGTCTAACTAAGGCACAAAAACACCAATAAGCGATCTAGATTGTAGTTCGCATCCCTTCCATCTTAGTAGACTTTTGAAACAGGTAGGCAAACTAAGATTTCAGTTGGCCCTAGAGAATGATCAGCTCTAGCTATTCTGCATTTCCAAGTAAAGTATCAGTTAAGAAATCTCTACTCCGGTAAATTCTAGGAAACCGGGCTTTATAAATTAATAAAGTAAAAATTCCTTATAACCCCCAGGCTAATGTCAGCTCAGCTCAATGAGCCCCTACTCAGGATTATTTTTCATTTTCTCTCGCGATTATGTTAAATCACTAGCATAATACACCAAGAAGATTATAGAATGTATTGGTGGACGATTGAAGCTGTGGCATCCATCTAATTGGCTCTGCTAAGCTGGCGGAGCTGGTACTTTCTATGGCTCTTGTTTGCCCCCTATGAACTAGTCATCACAACTATTTAGCCTTATACATTCTAATTTAATTCATATTTTAGTTTTAGTTAGTGAAAAATTTCTATATACAACAAGCAAAAGTTAATGAGCTAGGCAATCTTTTAAATCTTTACTGTCTTAGTTATAATTTAACTGCACAGTGCTGTTATAAGTTCTTCGAAATGTGTGAAAGATATTTTGGTGCATAGTTGCAGTATCTTCCTAATTTAGCATAATCATAATTTTAATTCATTTATAAACTCTTTAACAATTTTTCTTATAATAATTAGCTATAGAACTAGAATAGTTAACATTAATTCATAATTTAGATTTTTAATTTAATAAGTAACGACTGGGTTAAGTCTTGCGAAAAGGTGACAGACAATAACACCAGCTTCGTTGAAGCCCTCTGATATCTTTATAGTCAATTAAAATGCCACTATGCTACGCATGTAAACTCAGGGAAATAGGTTTATTGATTGCCCCTATCGATTTGATGTTGATCCAAAAGGTCAAAACTCTTTAGTAGAACGAGAGTAGCTCAAATAAGAAACATGGGCAAGAGCAGGTGACACACCTACTTTGTAAAGAGTATGACGGTCAAAAAGTAAATTGACACGGGCTTGATATCGAACTCCCTACGATCGTGATTTGAGGTCGTTTTTGCGCTCTGCTATATACAAAAACTTATGGAGCATTGCTTTCACTACTGTCTGGCACCCTACTATAACGGGTATCTGTCCAGGCGGAAAATCAAAGACCTGTCTCTATAAACGAGAAAATGGTCGTGCTTCGCTGGTGAAGGTAAAAGAGCCAATTCAAAAAAAAATCAATTGTAGAGGCATAGATCGAGATTCGGATCAGAAAGTGGGAAAAGTTCGAGGGGGAGCCCTAGTACTATTTTAAGAACTTCATTTCTCCGTCTCGTTTTCGTTTCCTTTCATGGGTGGAAATAGCCGCTCTTGCCTATAGTTCGCTCTAAGCACGTAACAAACCACCACGAAATCATTTCAAAGTTAAAAATTAATAAAAAAGTAATCTGATTAGATGTCAAAATTGATGACACAAAGTTGATAACAATAACAGTCGTAGGTTTTACATAAAACAATTATTCGTAACGTAAACAACCGTCGAATCTCCTTGTCCCCCATCATCTCTCCTTCTTTCCCTCCCGACTGTTTCCGCAGGATCTCTATCCTAATTGCCTTGGGTAGACCACAGTTGTGTGACCCCGAATGGGTACATCTTTAGAAGCCCTAGGGTAGAGCACTTCCGTGTGACCCCGTAAGGGTTGTTCAAAGTCCAAGAGACTTAAGCAAAGGCGTGTATTCACCCAAGGGTAAGCTGAGGCGTGTATCGCCTAACGGAGAGCAGATTAAGGGGCTTGCAAAGGGAAAAGGAATCGTCGGAAATCATCAATGACATTAGAAACAACCTTTAATCGGGCACGTTTTTGAAAAATTAAAAAAAGAAGTATAAGAAGAACAAAGAATCCAAAGAGCGACTGGATTTCCTGTCAAACCATTCAAATGTTCATTGGATACTTTCCGCAAATTGATGCATAATACAGGTTTTCATTACGGACGCATTAACAACCTAGACGTAATTTTAATGAGCGATGACGTAGTAGCCAAAAGATAGAATTATCTTGAAACCTTACGGAAAAATATAGCATCCCCTGCTCCTAAGCCAATCATATATATAGGCTTGTTTTCACGTCAACATTTAATTTTAATATCATTCTTATTCCTTTTAATTTTACTACAAAATTTTACTGTAGATGAAACATGGAATGATCCATTCGCCTGAACGGGGAAAACCTGGATGCAGTTTGGAAAATTCCTTACGCATCAGTCGTTCAGAATGCACACGCAACTTCAATACTTCAAGTTTAAGTCATGGCATCGTTACAGCCAAAGGACTCGTACTTCCTAGATGCTGGGGAACGTTGAAGCTTCCTGTTCGGAAACCAGTTCGACACCAAGAACCCAAGGATCACTTGTG
>JAQFYJ010000478.1:0-13090 GCA_034694685.1 Isotoma anglicana | reverse complement strand
TTTTTTTTCCGCTTACTTTTTTTTCCGATACTTTTTTTCCGGATACTTTTTCTTCCGTACTTTTTCATACCGATACTATTTCTTCCGTACTTTTTCATACCGATACTTTTTCTTCCGTACTTTTTCTTCCAGGAATCAATGTAATATCTTGTCCTCTTTTACTGTATGCGGACGGCCTGGTAATCCTTATATGTAATTTAAAAAACACTTTGAGCTAGTGCGGAATAAAGTTACTCAAAGAATTAGATTTTTACAAGCAGTCAAACGCTGTCTCACTCCTAAAGTTATGAAAGTAATAGTAAATCCGTATGCACATTCAGTAATTGATTGAGGTTTGGACATATGGGCAACACAAAGTGCGAATATTTAAACGGGTGCACCAGAAAAGATGGATCGATTAATTGTAAGCCATAATTTACAATTTATTGTAAGAAAGTCTAAATAGAATTATAACAACACCAAAAAGTCCATTGATGTGGTTGAACCTCGTGATAAATGTAATTTCCAGGGTTTAAGGCGGCGAATTGCCAGTGGCATGGCATATGAATTCTGATCCATATAAATTTAAAGTGAAACAATGGATAATATCCAATAGAAACCCAGAATGTTTAAACTATAAGAATAAATATTGTAAATGTAATTAAGATCATTTCATTCTTTTATACTTTTATCATTTTATATATTGTTTATAACACAGTGTCACTAGTGGGAGAACAGTTCTTAATTGTATTGAACTGGATAAGAGACTTGAAAAAAATTAAATCAAATCAAATCGAAGGCTATCCCCAATAATATAGTACATGCCCCGATCAAGTGAGATACTTCCATGATAAGATAATCATAGCCGTATAAACAAAGACTTTTAAGGGTAAGTAAAGTGTAAGTGCACCCTTAGATTAAGGGATTTGTTATTAGTAATGAAAACTTACACTTTACTTACACTTACACTTACAATTAGTGCTCACTTAACTTTAACCTCCCTAACTTAATTGGTATTAATAATGAAAAGTGATAGTGCAGACTTACACTTTAGCTTTAAGTTTTCTTACGTTACTAAAGGCGGTCAGTGGGTACCCTTTAGCCACACTTGACGACTTTTTTTCTCAAAAAGCACCAAAAAATGGTACTTTTTAACTTCAAAAATTTGAGAAAATCATGAAATTTTGCCAAAATGATAATTAAAATTAAAATGTATTGTATAAATTTCTGTTTTTAAATTGTTTTACATTTTCATCTATCAAAGTGCAACATTACGGTTTTTTTTAGCAAAATTGGATAGAATTGAACATGAGCATAGTATTTCCTTGATGTTGTCTGTTTGTCCTTCTGTCACTAGATAACTTACGAACGGACTGACGAAATCACATGCCATTTGTGGTATTGGATCTAATACATTTTAAAGAAGTTTAAGTTTTAAAATTCAGCGTGCTGTGACATAGCGCACATGTCGCGCATCAGCATTTCGAATCGCAAAACGCATAAAAATCATGTAAGGTATGATTTCATATTCTGGAATCATCACAAATTCAACACTGATAATTATTAAGTAGCGGAGCACTACTTTATGAAAATGGTCTGTCTGTCTGTCCGTCACCAATTTATCTCAAGAACTAATTGACGTATTGACATACGGTTTTTTGCGTTGGATTCAGTATTTTTCAAGGATCTTGGTAATTGAAATGCAGCGCCCTACGAAAAAGCGCCCCGGTCGCGCTTATGTGCGCCCCGGGGCGCAACATTAATAAAAATCATGTAATACATGATTTTATATGAAACATTTGTCAAAAATTTAATAGTAGTAACAGTTTTTGTAGTACGAGGTCAGGACGGTCAGAAAATGAGGTCAAAGTCAAAAAAAGTCAAATTTCAAGTTTTGTATGTTTCGATAGCTTTTACAGAAGAGATTTAAATGAGATAGGACCCAATCTCCGAATGAAAAACTCAGACTTTTGTTTTAGGTATATCAAAAATTCATTAATCAGACTTGGTGCAGATCTATTAAGTATCATATATTTTATGTGAATAGTAGTGTTGTTTGTCTGTTAGTCATTCTGTCAAGTCGATAACTTTCAAGCGGTTAGAGTCATTGACTTTAAATGTATTATGCATGTTTTAGAGGTCATATACTAGGTCAAGTTCAAAAACGGGGTCAATCTAACCACCTCAAAGGGTACTGATTCTGAAAAGCACCCTCCTGGTATAGGAAAGCATAAACTAATAGATAAGAGTTTAAAACTATAAGGTTGAATAGGGTCATCCCCAGAAAATACATCTTAAAAAGTATATAAAATGATAGAAATGCAAATTATTTGACGGATTTCATAGGTAGGACTTCATAGAAAAGTATAATTTCGGTACATTTATTTAATTTGATTACTGTGGCTAGTTTCTTATAGCCCAAAATAACTCCAAGCTGCCATACATAGTTTAAAGTTGCCCCAAATAGCTTTAAAATGTTTTTAATTGTTTGAAATTTCAAACCTAAGTTGATTTAAATAGTGGAAATTTCTTTTCTTAAAAAAAATTAAATAAATGGTTTACCTCAACGGTGCCATCAATATTTATTGGATTTCCCTCATACTCTTCTTCGTCATAAATGACAAGACTGCATCCGTCACGAACTTTAATTGCAGAAATTTTACTATGATATTCCTCAGGGAAGTATGGCTTGTTTCCTTTCAAATCAGCATAGTATGGGTTGCAAACGTTACACCCTGGCTTGAAATATGCTCTCGCGCAACTGGTTCTTCTCATAATAATGTCAGAACATTTGCATTCCTGTAAATACAAATAATTAAAAAACATACTTCATTTTTTATAATGAATAAAAGTTTTGCGTCCTACTTTGTCACATTCACAACTTCCAGACAGAAAGTTTTCAAATTCTGGTGGGAGTTCGTTTACACTCCGTGAAAAGTTCTGGCATTCACCTCCCAGATATGTTTCATTACAGACGGTTAGTTGACAACCGGTTGTAACGCTGAGTGACAGCGTTTGGTTCCACACTTCATCCGCTGAAATGTGCTCTTCACCGAAATCTAAAACTTGTGCTTCATCTCTAAAAAGGAATTCATTCCCTTCCAAATTTTTCTCTGTATAAAGTGAAGCACAAAACTCTGGTCCCCTTTTTATAGACTGGGCACTTGTGTAGACATTAAAATTTAACACGACTATAAAAAATAGTTGTGCAGGAACTTCCCACATTTTGAATTCGGACAGGAACAATGATACAAAAATCTCTATTTGTAACCGTCCCAGTTATGTAGGATTTATGAGGGTAGCGATTCTAAATTCCCATTATCCTTAGAGTTGTTTAACAAGATAAAGTGGATATTCTGTCTGTCTGAAGATTTGCGAGTTTATCGACTTTTAAAGGGTTTCAATAGAGCTATCATTTCTTATGGTGTGTGGTTACGACTCTATCGGATTCTTGGTATTTTGGAAGTGACTTGATGAACCGAGTACGACTTACTAGGTTGAACGATCAATTTAATTCACTGAATTCCTGCTGCGATTTAAGTTCAATTCGCTGAACCTTTAACCTAAATCTTGCTTATATTTTAGCATGTTGTATTTAGTTTGAGCTTGGATGGTTTATGGTATATAGCATATTATGAAAACTTGGAGATGCCAATACATAAAGCAAGTAAGTTAAGAGCGTTATAATTATGTCGGAATCTATTACCCCAATGTCAAATTTCTTCTGCACAAATTCAAATAACTCTGAGTATCTAATAAATCAAAACAGGTTATTAATCATAGGTATTTTTGTTTAAAATACCTATAAATTAATAACTCATAATATTTTGAAAAAGGTTAAAAATCTTTTCGACTTTTTAAATACATTATGAGTTTGGATATGTTGCCGCAACTCCAACTGCCTATGCAAAGATTTTCAAAATAAGTATAAAACGATTAAATGAAGCTAATTTACAACTTTTTTTAAATTTAATTTGTTAAGAACACCGGCGGGACAAGAATTTGAGGATTAGATAAAAATTTGATGTGGTAACATACAAACTATCCCTTGTATGTTATTTTTATGTTAATTGTTTCATGAAAGCTCAAATTAATTAATGCTTTGATAAGTACAAAATAAATTAGGGTTGTAAGTTGTAATACCTAACTTTGTATCACCGCAGGTATTTTCATAACCTTTAAATGAACCAGAAAAATTCATATCAATTTAGGTAAAATATACGATTGAAAACATACAAGTGTTTACAATTTTAAAATTATTAAAACAGATATATTTAATACAGGAAGAAGTTCCATTGGAAGTAAGCTGTGATTTTAAAAATGTGATTTTGAGCAGTATGTTACTGATTTTATAATTTTTACAATTTCCTAACAAAATTTCCATCCTCTTTTTGTTGAAAACAATTAACTACATTCATCTTAAATCTTTGTAAACGCTTTTACACAGGGTTTATAAAATCAAAATCATATTTAAGATTATTTCATTAGTTTCCGTCGATCAAAAGAATTTCATAGAGAACTGTCATAGGTCAATTAAAGCATTTATGTTATCAATTTGGTTCGAAATCATGTTTTTCTGTTACATTTTTTACTGTAACTTCATAACACGTTAATGGATTTTTACTTTTTCAGAAAGAGCACAACATGTCAAACAAAATGGCTAAAAGTTTAAATTTCATTTTCAGAAAACACGCCCACCCAGCAGCGGATTAAAGTGAAATTTAAAAGGGTTTTTTGTACTATCGTGCGTATTAACAGTTTTTGACGGTGGATTGGTTTCTGAATCTCCTTAAAATTCTCCAAAAATTGATCAACGTTTCATGGAAATCGGTCAATCCTTTCAAAAGTTATGGTTATGGGTCACTTTTATACGGGGATACTGAATGTATACTTAGGCTTCGCCGTTAGCAACATTAATTTTTTAAATGTATTTTGCTTCACCTAAAAATAAAATCAAAGGACAAAAAAACTTTTGAATTTTGAACCGTATAGCTATTTGCTTTTTGGTTATATCCATTTGATATGGTTTGTTAATTTTAAAAATCATCCAAACTACTCAATTACTTCGGGTACACAGTTGTTTAAAGGAAATTATATTGTATATAGCCTAAGACTTTTTATATTAAAGATATGCTTAACGAATTCGGCCTAAGAGAATTTTTGACATAAGATGATTGTACAAAAATGATTAATGTAAATATATTATACAAAATTAACTGACGGCACTCCCGTTCATTAATGGTTCCTAATTATATAAGGTATGGTTATCGATATTTCCTTGTTTCAAAGTCCACTGTATAAATAATTCGTAGTTACAGAACTCTATTATCCATTACAGAATTTAATGCTCATTAAGTCTTAATTTGTCTTATTTATATTAGTTGCAAATCTTGCTTCAAAAACGAAATTTTTTCATCATACATTTTTAAAGTGATTTTTAAGCTTGAAATTTGAGAGCGTTGCGAATACTAAAATTTTAAATGAACCAGTGTAAAATGAATTAGTGTAAAAAGGAGCGGAGCAAACCATTTAGAATCGTTTGAATCGAATTTGTATCGTTTGAATCGAATTTGTATCGTTTGAATCGAATTAGTATCGTTTCAAACGAATTTGTATCGTTTAAAACGAATTTGTCAAAATCAATTCAAAAATTTGAATTTTTGCGTTAAAATTTTATTTTTAAAAAATTTTAATCGTTTTGTATTTTACAAAGGCCATGTATACCAGTTCCATGATGATACACCTTTCCGATGAAAACAAATATTACAATTTGAATTTTCGCGCCAATGGTCCAATATTTCAAATTTTGATTATAATTTTTGTTTTACCCAAGCCCTAGCCTTTTCCGCAGTGTTAGGTTATTGCTGTATATTCAGTTGCTAGCTTGCTTGCTTTATTTGCTTTAAAGCGGTTTACGCGCTTATTCATATTTTTGAGTTTTTCGCTTGAATCGCTGTATTGGCTATTTATGATTCCCGTCAATGCTTTTTTTGCATAAATAGCAAATAAAGCATGGGCGGGAATGTAAAAACAGCAAATAAAGCAATCAAGCTATTTAAGCAAAATAAGCAAAAACAGCAATCAGGAACCAAAAAATTGTGCTTAATGCTATTTTGGCAAACACTGCTTATCGGCGATAACCCATTTGCCTATGTTAAAAAATTTCAAGGAGTGTGCCTTAAAGACACCCACTTCCTGAAAGTGGTACTTTGGGGCCCTTATAGATCATCTAAAGAAAGCGGTGGTTGACGCAAAACAATTTCAGATAAAAAAATGTTTCCCTATCTTTAATATTGGGTCAGAAATTTGACCTATTTATTGTGACCTTGGGGGTGGTCATACAAGGCCCATCTTTAAACTTAAGAAAGCCCTTGAGGGCTGTAACATGTGTGCTTAGCTTCATCCCGTAGCGTTATACCGTTCTCGAAAAAAGTTGGAGCCAGAAGGACAGACAGAAAGACAAACAGACAATTCATTCGCATAAAGGAGCTCCGCTCCTTAATAAGAAGCTTGGTTTCAAAATTAAACCAACCGAGGGCCAAGTGGTTTGTGATCAGTTAATCATGTTAAGTCAAGGAAGGAACGTCAAGTTTAGCAGTTTACTTTATAAGCTAATTTATTGCATTCTATTCCATTCATTACATTCCATTCCTTTACAGGCTAAAAAAGACATGCAGTGTAAGATTGAGTTCAAGGTTTTCGCCTTGCCATATCGTTGGGTTACGATATATAAAGTTGTCTAGACTTGGGCTGCTTTTGCTCATAACAATACTAAGTCTGTATTCATGTGATAAATTTTTATGACTATAACTATCATCTTATGATTGAAAAATGATAAATGTTTTTAAATCTAATTTAATTAAATGAATACGCCGAAATGGCGTGACATGACATAACATTATTGACGTCATACTTTTCAACATGAAACTTTTGTGATCAGTATAGCGTTTAGTTTTTACACTAAACGAGTATCAATAGCTCTATACATCTTATAGAAAAATTCATACTCAAACAAAACTTTAATTCTTGGTTATCTTTTTCAAGCAAATAAGCAATTCCACGAGTTTAAATTTTGTTTATCTGCCTAAGTTGTCCTTCCACATTGATGTTTGGGTAAATTCGCCGAATCCATTCATTTCTGAATAGCTTATCTGTTACGGAAGATTACTTCCAAATTAAGAGTTTGTTTAACCCTGTATTGTAAGGGGCTGTTTGTAAATTGTGCAACGCAAAATTCAGGGTTTTTCGATACCTTCCATTTTCCCTTTTGTAACGCCGCGTAACAAAAATCAAAACCCTTTTTCTCTTTTGTAACGTAACAAAAATGTTATTTCGCTGAAAAATTTTAAAATAAATTTTTTCAAGTATTGTGAAATATTTTCAATCCCACCAATATAAACAAATAGGTCAAAAAAAAATTTTTATGACTTGCCCAATTGGTACATACAAAAACTAAAGAATACTTTTAAAATCGTAAAAATAAGGAAATGGTTTTATATTATGGAAATGACGAGATGCATTTAAGCACCCAGTAAAACAAATGAAATACCCGTAAAAATAAAATAGAAACGCCCAGGGTGTGCAAAAATAAAAACTAAATGAACCACCCCGGATTCTTAAAAAAGAAGGGTTGTTTAGTTTGTCATTGTTTTAAAAATAATAAAGAGCCAAATATAACGCATTATAATAATAAATCAATAAATATACTTAGGTTTAATAATGTTTCCGGTTTAATTAAATGTAGAAGTTCATTTACTGATGTCAAAATTAGACAAAAAATTATTTTATTACTTAAAAATAAGGATCTATATCTGTCGGATCGAATCGGATTACGTTAGGTTCGGATTGATCCGAATCGGATTATGGAGGCTTAGGATTAATCCTAAACGGATTGGACTTACAATCCGATCTGATCGTTATCCATACACATTTATCATTATCGTTTTAATCATAAAAATTTTGAATAAAGCAATATTTTTTTTACTAATTTTAACAAAACCTAACTGAAGCAAATTTTCAAAAATTGAAATTTCAAAAATTACCAATTAAAGCCAAATAAATTTCGAGGACTTTAAAAAATTGCAAAATCATGAAGTTGTTGCAATTTTTCTTAAAGCTTTGATTTTCATAATATCATTAAAAATGATTATATTAATTTTGTTGTTAAACATTGATAATTATGAAAAATGTAAGCTTCAAGAAATGTTTTCAATAATATGTTATGCAAAAAATTGAACTCAACTGACGAAAGTTTTGCTAAAAAATCTTTTTGAGTCGGATTTAGAGCGCAAATTTGAAGTTTCATTTTCAATTGTCATGCATTCTTTATTGAAAAATTTTGCGATTTTTTAAAAAATGTTCAGTTATGTAACGAAATTTTAGCCTCACCTCTCCTTTGTCACATTTTGTAATGCTATATCAAATCCTCCATCCCCCCTCATGCGTTACATAATTTACGAACAGTCCCTAAAATGTGTAATAGTTTTAGCCATAAATTGTTTATTAATGTTTGCTATCATCCCGTTTACAAAAGTGACTGTATTTTTTAGTTAATGTCAATTTTTTGGCATAGCTGTTGGCTTCATGCATAACCATTCCACTAAATATTACAATGAATGTAAAACATTTAATTTCTGGACTTTATATACTATCTTTGATAGGATATTCAGGTAATCCTACTTTTTTTATCATTTTTAAAACAAAAAACAGTGATTTATTAATTTCATTTTGAAAAACAGTTACAGGACTTCCTACAGACATTGGGGAAAATGATAAACCACCGATGCGAGAATCGCTTATTGTTTTGGGTCGAAGTGGTTCCGGTATTTCAGCAACGGTTCGTTTAAAACCATTAGTAAATTATAAATTGTAAATGCTCAACTCAAACACATTTAACAATAAGTTATTGATTCATTATTACCTTTTAACAGGTGAGGCAACTGCTAGGATCCAAGAAGTCAATAAAAAAACAAAGCGCAACTCATCAAGCACTTTTAGAAATATACGAAATACCTTTACTCAATGGAGGGAAATTCAAATTGGTGGACGTGGCAGGTCTCACAGAAGATACTTCCATAGAGCAAGATGCCTTAGTCCTTTCCACATTGAAGGCATACTTAAAGGATCCTTTAGAAAGGGCCAACAACTCTACAGAATACTTCCTGGCCATTTCAAAATTTGATGACAGTCGATTATACGGACCGTATTCTGTGTTCATCCAAACTTTGAAAAGAATACAAATGTTGCAGGAAGAGGTGTACACAAATGTAAGTTCAAAAACCGCGCTTCTTTTAACAAGACTAATGAGCGACAGTATATCGGCACAAAAAAAACCTCATAAAAAGATTGAACAATTCCGACGAGCCATTCGAGACTTAACATCATTTTCAGCTAACTCAATGGAGATAATCGTAGGGGAAAATCTCCCAGAAGAATATAACCTCAAAGTTGAAAATGGGCAGACGAAACTTCCAAACAATGAATACTATCCCCAGAATGTGTTTAAATCGCTTATCAAAATTGCATCTAATCTTAATGACACAATAGGGGAGAGTGCTTTACAAGAGTTCATGGACAGAAGGAATGACCAAGAAGACGTAATAATGAGACCGTATTTACCCCCTGAGTCTTTAACTAGTGACGGATATAACAGTTTCTACCATAAACTGTATTTGTCTGCAAGTGAGATTGAAGAAACGGAAATAAATCAAGCGTTGTCGAATGCATTTAAAAGTTTTAATGATACAATGAAAGCCCAAATGAATTCTTCCCTCGTTCAACTTCAACAGCATTTTCAGCAAAGCAAAATAAGCACCTTTAACGATTTACCAAAAACTTCACCTGAAAATGTCAAACTTTTCCAGAGTGTTTCATTTAAAGACGGTGGTCAACTTTTCCTACTTTCCAAAGCGTTTAACCTTGAAATGCCAGAGTTTGTTGAACACCCGGTGGTAGGCTATGGTTTTGATGCGACACAAGATGAGAGTTTAATGACAACTCCCTTTGTAGAAAATAAGTTAATGCCAAGTTCTATCGGTTATTTCGTACACGATTTCATTTCCTGTTCTACCATTGTTACCCCCAAGCAGATAGATTTTGCTTTCTACAATGAAACATTTGATCAGTACGTTCGAATGAGAATGAACCTTTTGGGCTTGGGTTTTCAGGGAAACAACACTCCCGTGTTTTTTGAAGGGAAATTAAAAACAGGGTTTACCTTAAAGCCGAGTGAATATGACACCCTCCTGTCACTGTCAACTGTTAGAGAAATTAGAACAATCCAATGTGAATTAGTAACTGATGAAATAAAATTAAATGAAGACTTCCAAAGTAGCACAAATGAGTTAGGTATGTGCAAAACCAATGTTCGGGATTCGGTGACTGAGTGGAAAGCATTTTTTGGGAAGTATGGAACTCACGTAGTTTCTTTGGGTTATGGTGGAGGAAGAATCGAGGGAATACTTACGAGTCAAAACTTAAGAGAGGTTTTTAAATCTGTTGAAAAAATCTACGAAGCTCTTAAAAGGACGGTTGATTTTGAAAACGTTTCGTCTGAAGAAGTTTCAAATTATAGGTTTTTTGGTGCGACGAGAAACGTCCCCCCGGAGGGGATTTATAAATTAGAGCAAAAGCAAAGGGAAAGTGTGCTGCAAAAATGGAGCAGTAGCCTTAAATATGATCCAATTATGCATGACAATGAGTTAACACTTACTCCAATCAGCACATTTGCAAAAATGGTCAACAATGCTGTTGGGGAGGAAGTACAAAAATGTGCAGACCTTTTGCTGGCGGGAAAATTAGTTTTTAAGCGAATAAAACCACCTAGAGGTCCAAAACCTAATGTAACTGGTGCAACCACCGATGTCATTCCTACTGTTAAAACAAACACCAATGAGGGTTTAGCATCCGTTAGTGTTATCAATGGTGTAACGGACTCTGTACAATTTCAAGAGCTTACTACAGTAAGACCTCAGATCGCCAAAGAATCACAATCAGAAGTAGACAATACACAAAATGTTGTGAATGTGACTGATTTACAAAGTGCCCACACGATTGGAAATTTCACCACGCAAAATTTCAAATCTAATTTATCTTCCCCGTTACCAACTTCAGTGATTTCAACGTTGCAAACATCGTCCGAACCTGCCAAGATTACTGAATTATTTACAACAGTCACTACAGAGACGGGAATACCAACATACATTGACAGCGCTTATCTGCTTAATTCTAGAAAACCTTTGGAGAGTCCTCAGGAGAAATATTCTTACACACCCATAGAACCTACATTTGACACACTTGCTCCATATGATGCAACCACGGATGCAATTTACACATCCACGGATACAACTTACACATCCACGGATGCAACTTACACATCCACGGATGCACCTTACACATCCACGAATACAACTAATACATCCATAGATGCAACTTATGCATCTGCAGATGCAATTTTCCCATCCACAGATGCACCTTACACACACTTAGATGCAACTTACACATTCACAGATGAAATTTATACATCCACGAATGCAACTAATACATCCACAGATGCAACTTATACATCTGCAGATGCAACTTATACATCTGCAGATGCAACTTATACATCTGCAGATGCAACTTATAAATCCACGGATGCACCTTACACACCCACAAATGCAACTTACACATCCACAGATGAAATTTATACATCCACGGATGCAACTTATACATCCACAGATGCAACTTATACATCCACAGATGCAACTATCCCGTCCACAGATGCAACTTACACATTCATAGATGAAACTTATACATCCACAGATGACACTTACACATCCATAGATGCAACTTATACATCCACGGATGCAACTTACAAATCAACAGATGAAGCTTACACATCCACAGATGCAACTTACACATCCACGGTTGTGACTTACACATCCTCGGATACAACTGACAAATCCACAGATGTAACTGAATTATCCAAGGATGCAACTAACGCATTTACGGATCCAATTTCAACATCCACGGGTGCAATTGCAACATCCTCGGATGCGATTTCAACAAACACGGATACAAGGTCAACATACACGGATGTAATGTCAACATCCACGGATACGATTTCAACATACACGGATTCAATTTCCCCACCGACAACAGCTCGTGACTTTATCCTACCAAAATTGCCAAGGTATATAAAACCCATGGATTATCCAGAGAACACGGTTGGACAAGGGTATAATTTGTTAACCGGGGTCGTACTTCCGACAAGTCCATTTGAGTTAGGAAATCTAACGACAAGGAAATTAGAACCACAGCCGTGTTCTTCATATTACTATTGTCCTAAAAGCGAAGCGTGGACGAATTTTGCAGGTAACTCACTTTCCATGAAGGACAGGGTAAAATTAAATAATATCCAAGAACCTTACATAAAGGATATTGAGGCTTCATTTACTTCTAAAAATGAATATATATTTCATCGAATAAAAAGCACATCAGGGGATTCAGGGGATTATTTTCATGTAAAAGAAGTCCCAGCAGGATTTAAAGACGAAATACCCAATTGGGTAAATATTGAAAACCCCGTTTCCCCCAAAAATACCAGACAACTAAACGAACCTGAATTGAGATTTGCAAACCTAACGCTTGAAACTCTAAAGGTTTCTGAAGAGTTTCTGGACGCTCTTTATGCTTTACCAATTATGTCAACCTATTATTGCAACACAAAGATGCAATGGATGCAGTTCTTCGAAACGTATGGCACTCACTATGTCAAATCTGCTTTTGTTGGTCAAGCTGAAAAAAGTCATCGATCTGACCCCTCGTATAGTCCCTCCTTATTAGAAACCAAATCGGGAAATCTAAAGAAAATACACGGACTGTATCTTAATGTGACGGAGGGAATTCATGTTTTAAAGTCTAGTTTAGTACTTGAACGATTAGCTTTATTGTTATGGAAACATCCTAAATTACAAGATGACGTTGATGAAGCTTATTACCAACTGTTAAACAATAACCTTGAATGTTTATCCACAGATATTGATTTATATTACCAGAGCTGGGTAATCCCACAAAATTGGATTAAGGATTAAGGATTAAGATTATTTTTTTTATAAATCGGGATTAAGAT
>JAQFYJ010000477.1:0-13091 GCA_034694685.1 Isotoma anglicana | reverse complement strand
GATATGATAATACAATCCTTAAATCTTCAATGGCAATTTTTAACTTGATCGTTAAGAGATAAACGACTCTCTAGTTTCTTTCTGAATTTTATTACCTTATTCATTCGTAAATCGAATAATGATCCGTCAACACTTTAAATAAACAAATCCATAGCACGAGCCAAGTAGCCTGAATAAAAATACTTGTGACATGAGGGTCAAAGTTGAAATGATAGTTATGTGTGTTATGTTGAAAAAGACACCTAATTACTATTTTCAACTCTTATTTCATTTTAAAACTATTTCTTCTGTTTTGGGAGGTCTTTTTTCCTAAGCCTTTTTCATGTCGCCAAACCCTTTGTTATATTATCGTTAAAATAGGTACATTTATCTTGAAATTGTACAATTCTAACTATATATAGTGTTAACGTTTTCCTCGTTTGAGATTAACGTTGGTGAAAATGAACTTTATTACCGGTTGGTGTCTAAAACAGACTAAAATAAAACATTCTATCATATCGCTATTTTTTGTATGTAAAATAGTACACGTATTTCAAAAGAAAAAAGCCTTGGATGAAAAAAAAACTAAATATGTTAAAAATTAAAGTTATCATTTTTATTTGTATTTTAAAAATATATTACAATTGGTTCTACCTCAGTATTTTATAATTTATATTTAATGCAAAATGTTTACAGCCAAAGATTAGCCCAGGACTATCGTGTATAAAAAACACGTACCTAATTTAATAAGATATGTGAAGTAGAAAATGCTTTGAATTTAATAAATAAAAATATGGTAAATACATACTCAAAACTTTTATTTTACTTCAGGAAATATTTTCAGTTTTGCATAACATTTGATTTTACAATTAGCTAATATTATGAGAAAGTGATTAAAATTTACAATTATTCCACATTGTATTCTTTAAGTTTATATTGATAAAATACGTTTATATGCAAGTGACTCAGGTAAAAAGTAGATGAATTAGCTTAGATTAGGCAATGTACTAAGAGCGTATGATAAGGAAGCCTAGTAAAAATGTAATCAAAAAAAGAGGAATAAAAAGGGAGGAGGAAAGAAGATTGGTTATGAAGAGTATAGTGACTGGGGCCAGGGAATCTGAAGACCTCCCATATGCCATCAAGCTCATAAAATTACCATGTTAGAATATCATATCTATCAATTCATCAAGGAGGAATCCCGCAAACACTATTATTCATTTATCATTATGCATGTTGAATCTATATGTGTGTGTTAGTTTAACAGTCATAAGTTAACAATAATGTTCAATGCAAGACTTCTTTCACGTGGAAAGTTTTACTCCTAAACATCTAGTAAATCCACCACCTCTGGTACTTAGTTACTCACTTGGTCTTCTACTACTACTGCTCCAAACCACCCCCAAATTTTTACTCGAGACACTCCTTTTGTTAAAACCAGCACCAGCTAAAACTCTACCAGAGCGAACGATTATGAACATTTCTGAATTACACTTACTTGAGAGAGACTAAAGTTCCTTAAAGCTAATGAGGAGTAAAAGAGTCCATGTACTTCTCATCCACTGTCCATCCACTTCGAATCGAATTCAGAGTGAACTCTCTCATTGTGTCTCCGCTCCCGAACTTTGCCAATTTGATATTCAGTCACCAATTGAGTTAATTAGCAAAGCGAAGTGAGATTAGTTGAAAAAATATTTAGAGTATAAACATACGAATAGGACGAGTAAATATTATCAACTAAGTTAAAGAGACCGACCGGTGTTTTTCTTATATTTCGTACCTTGTTGAAAGTTTGAAAGTGCAATTGGAATAATAATATTTTACATAACTTAGGTATAAATAAGCACACACGCCAAACACAAGCACAAGTACTAAAATATTTACGATTTAAGGTTAAATAAATAAAATAAATACTAGTAGTTGTAGTAGTAGTAAGGTGATAGGAAATATTTGTTGTAAAATATTTTTGGGATCGCAACCAATAATAAGAGTAAATAAAAAATACTAAGAAACTGAAAGTTATTTATTTTAATTTTTTTTTCTAAAAAATTACAGACTATAAACTCGACGCAAACGCCAAGCCAAACTAAAATAGTTGATAAAAACTGTTAATAAATATTTTATTTTCCTAAGTATTTATTTGCTATTTATATACAAAGGATTGTTGTTGTGAAATTCCTCTGATTTGCTATTCAATTTGGCAAGTTTATTTTTCAAACCCATTGTAAGCACTCATTTCTCAGTGTTTAGAAAACAGTGTTAAGTTTCGAAAATATTATGGTGTCTATAGTGTAATAAAACTGTTTTGTGTAAAAAACAAAATTACTTAAAAGTTTATCGCTTTTAACTGCAGTCTGACCTTGCCCCCAGACTCAGACACTATATAAAAGAAAAAGAAAGGTCTATAAAATACCAGTGCTTCCGTCCGACCAATTTTAATGATATAAATATTAAACCCTTTTAAATCCGTCACCTTTGCACCGATGTCCGACTGATCAGAATGAAAGTTGACGCTCCGAATCCGAATGAAAATTTGATTTTGAGTCCATCACCCCCTGCAAATGAGTTGGTATGGATGAATACAACCAATTAATTTTTGCATTACTTATTATTATAAATAATTGCATTTATGCATTTCAGTTTATGAGAAGTTGTCGCATAATGTATGAGGGTAATATGAGACTGATGAGAACTTTGGCATTTAAATATACTTTTGCATTCCATGGTATTAAAAGGTGCATAATGTTGCAATATAGCTATGAAGTCTTGAAGTACTTTCACAATGCATTTATTAAGATTTCGCTTTGAATTACAGCTCATATTTCACACTTTGAATAGAGTGAATCTGCTTATTTGTATTGCACAGTCAGTCATTAATAAATTTTCATGAGGTCACAAATTAACAATTCCCTTGCAATTTTTTACCCGATATATTTATTTTAATTTTGATATGATGCACTCACAGCTTTTAACCCGCTTTTAAGACTAAACTTTCTACATTCTTATTGAATTAGTTAGTTATACTTCTGACTTTCAGCACGTGACTTTTTGTAATTGTTTTATTTCTTGTTAATTATTCGGTATTTTATTTTCCATTTAAATTAAAGTTTTGTCCAGATGATTTTTTCGAAATTATAATTTTTTTTCTCTCTGGATTTTTTGAGATGACATAACACTTTTTACTACATTTAACACTCCACGTGGATATTCATATTTCATGTTTTCTAGATCTTGGATTGTATTTCAGCTGTAAAACTGCTACAGTTAGGGTTTAACAATTTCACCTTTTAAGCATGGTAAAATATTACGATTTTCAATGCTCTTTAACCTTTTGCTGCACAGTTGTCAAAATATTTTTGCTCGAATTATTAACAATTCTAAATTCTAGTTTTAGAATTGTAGTTATATGCAATTGCTAAACAATGAGAATGACTATAAATGTTAAGTGCACGCAAACACATAATTATGTACTTTCGCATGAATTTTGCACGTTTAGCTAACTCTTGGTTATAGAATTGTAGTGAGCTTTTTTTCTAATTTATACTAAACTTTTACCAAGGGAGGGGATGAAATTAACAACACACCTCAAGCACCGAGTGTTCAACTTGAACATATTTCACCTGCCACTAGTCCCCCACCGGATAAAAATCATCAACCTATGGAGGTTCCATTTCAAAATCAAAACCGAGAATACACCAAGAAACGCTCTTTCAGTGATATTGACATTAATGAAAGTCGAATGGTAAAGTTTTCGAAATTGTCAAATGAGTCCATAATCGAGATGTTGAATAGACCTATAGTCTACGAAGGGTTTTATATGCCTCGAGACAGTTTGGACGCAATCAGAATGGAAGAAACCAACAGAAGACTTTACTCAGGACATGAGAGATCAGAAACCTTCATTCCAAAGGGAGATGGTCCAAGCAGTCTTGATAAATACAATTCAAATTCATTCCACATTCTTGATAAACCAATGGATGAAAGATTACAGAACCAAATGAAAATAGAAGAGATTCGTCAACAAAAAAACGACCAATTTGTTACTTTAGAGAAAGCAATAATTATTCCATTCCAAGGAAGTGAAAGCAAAGTTTATTCTTGTGAGACTCAACAAGTCTGCAAAACCATTAATCGCAGATTTGAACAGATTTGCGACGAGGAAACTGTGGATATTCAAATCCAGGGGGATAATAATCAATTGTGTGAACAAGACCAGCTCGACACTAATAACCATTTTAAAGAACAGGTGGAAAAAAATGACTCTCATCCACAAACGGAAAATAAATTAATGGAGACGGAAATTCCACCTGAAGTGCAGGATAAGTCACAGTCTAATCAAAGGGAAAAAGAAGAATCTCATGAACAAAAGGATGAAGAATTTCAAACTGAATCAGAAAGAGAAAAAGTTAATTTACAAAAAAATATAATCTCTGAGGAAATGCAGAATGAAAAAAATTGCAAAGAAAACCCAGAATCTACACAATGTAAAGATCCAACTGAAATTTCTGATCCAATTCAAGAAATTCCCTTCCCTACCGAAATTATAGAGATAGAATCAGAAGTAATCATTCAACCCCACGAAGTAGAACATGTGGACCAACCTGAAACGGCTGAAATTAATCAATTAAATTCTGAAGAAATGGTGACAGAAAATGCTGACGCTGTGACAAATGTCGATCATCAAACAGATTTACAAGAAGAACAAACTCAAAGAAATGAGGAAAGTAATTTCATTCCAGAGAAAACTCCATTTCGTGGACAAGAAACTTTACTAAATCAAAATGTAACTCGTAAAAAAAGTGAGATTGAAATGCAACTACAAGGAAAGGTGCTTTTTACCCAAGATCAAAGAGAACTTCGGGTGCTTTATACTGAAAATCAAGAAGTTCGAGTAATTTATGCAAATGATGAAGAAGAACTTCGAGCTCAACGTGAACAAGAAGCTGAAAATTATCGTAACAGTCTTATCAATGATCATAGACAAGAACAAGGACGGTTGGAATATCAAGAAATTGGATCGGAACAATTCCGTCGGGACAATCGAATAAGTGACTTCAATCAACTGACAGAACAAGACAAAGAAGAATATCGAGAACATTTACGAACTCGATTTATTGAAGATCAAGAGATGGAAGAATATCATTCACAAGGTAATCTTCATGGAGAACATCATCCATCAAGAATTATTGAGAAATATCAACAAAGAGGAATTGATGATTATCGAGATCATGATAAATATGATGGTAGAAGTTTAGAAGAATATTCTCATGATGATCCTCGAATGGAAATGTATTATCATCATCACCAACCTCACCATAATCATATGATTAATCATGCATTACAACACCCCCATGCAGATCCCATCCTCATGCCTCCAGCAGGTAAGATTTATATTAACAAATAATTCCTTCATTAACAGATAAAATAACAATATTTTGATCGGCTTAAGCATGATTTTAGATTTCGCATGTATTTTTATAAATTAGTTAAATTTGCATGAGCAATTCCTTAACAATTAGAATGTATATTTGAATTAATAATTTTATTAAAGCTTGTCCGGCATGATGGTTTGGGTAGTTGCTTAAATAACTTAAAAAGCATTATGACAGCCTACTTTGCCTTCATTGGTTAGTTCTTAAAAAGGGAACACACCTGAGGCGAAACTTCATACACCTTTTAAAGAGTCTACTGATAGTTAAAGACGAGAAAAATAAATAGAAAAGATAGTCCATGTTTGCAGTTCTGAAGAAGGTTCAACCACTAAACTTCCTACTACCTGTTTCTACTTTCATTTTTAGAATCATTCTTGAACATTAAAACGGTTTTTTCGTCATATTATCAAACTTGAAATTCTCGTAGTATTTTTATTTTTCTCAGTTTATACGTATAAATATTTAAGATTAATTTTTGATGAAATTAAAACAGTTCATAGGGCGCATTATGTAAGGACCTTTGATGTTGATTCATAAAAGCGGGCGGGTTGTTTTGCATAGTTATATTCTAAATTAGTCCAAAGGATATCATAAAGTTTACGTCATGTAAAAGACTACAGAGGACTTTGTACCTTGTATCCATTAGGAACTGTAATTTGATACGGCTCTTTTAAAAATGTTGAAAGACTTTTAGGACAAAAACAGAAAAAAACAACTCTAAACTTTCCTCTCCATCCATCCTTTAGCCAGATTCCGATCTTTGTTTCCCATTAGCTTAAAAAACGGATGGTTTTCATAGACCTTATTATCTTCTAGTAAATATAATATTATGTAGTCCCATTATACCCAAAGGGTAAAGTGAATAATATCCTTGTTAAAAGTATTCTTTAAGATTTTTAGAAAACTGTATATAATCTCTGGTTCGGCCGCACATGACCAATTTAGACAGGTATACAGATAGAAAAACTACGTAGGGTAGGAGCATACCACCCTGAGGTATCTTATCTTTGGGTAGTTCTTAGAACTACAGAGGCAGTAACTTTCTCTGGTACTCCATAAAATAAAACAGGAGTGATGAAAATATTGATGGAATGTGTATGTAGGAAGCTATTGGTGCATAGACGAAGGCGCTGATCCAACGCTTGATATCGAGAGAGAAGAGGTTGTGGTATCCGAACCAGGACGTTCTCTCATTCGAGGAGAGAGTAGTGAAAGCGAGTGCTCAGAAGGTATAATTCACGGTGGACGGGATCCAAAAGGACATTACTTGAGTGACAGCATTAAGGAAAATGGACATTGTGACATAAATGGAAATTTCCCTCATCACAATCTCATAGGTGAATCAAGTCTTTTGCCCCTTGAAGGGAAAGAAAGTTTGTCAATTATCTGTACAAACGGTTCAGACCCAACCATTCCTTCACTATCTCAATACATTGACGGACACAGTGGTTTAGACATTGGTAACGGGAATTATTCCCTAATTAGTCCACCTGAAGCAGGTAAATACGCTCCTTTATCCTGCTCTATCCAGCCAGGAGATCTAACTGGAAGCAATCTGTCCGGTCCTTCTGGATACTTTCCTCCCCACGAAGGGTACTCAGATCCTGGACTAGTCCAATTACAACCTTCATCTGAGAGTAGTTTTGAAGGGATGAATATGAACATGTCCCTGTCATGCTTTAAATCGTATTTCCCTTTGAAAACGGATAAAATTCTGGACGCTCCCCCGTACCCTCATACGAACACTTCTCCTATTGGATCACAGATTCATCAACATCATCAAGCAGAAGTTTCTTCACATCACCAACATCATCAGCAAGGACTTGGTGGAATTCAACAACAAGCATTAGTGCAACACCAACAACATCAACTGAGTCATCATCAGTTGTCTCAGCACCATGATCTATTTAAATCGTATCCACACCTCATTCAACCAGATAGACTCTCTGTCTTCAAAGGTGAAGATTTAAAAGTTAAGTACAACAATCACCATCCTCATCATCACTCTCCCCATGCCCATCCTTCTAACTACGCCCACCTTCATAGTCACATTCACTATGGACACGGGATCTCTGGGCATCATGGTCATGGTCATTCCCACGGAGTGTCACCCCACCATGGGATTCACCACTCGCAAGAGCCAGTGGTTGAAGAAGATCTTGAAGAAAGTGGTGACCACCTTCATGATGAGGATGTGGACTCGGAGCAAATGCAAATTAATCACCGTGAAGGAAATCATGAATCCCCTCGAACCGTTGGTGGTAGTAGCAATCTTGATCACGAACATCCCCTCATAGATGCAAATAGTGAATTAAGTCCTCCAGAGAGCAATCCTGTGGTAACGAAAACTGTCTTTGCGTATGACATGTCAAGAGCTACTGTGACAGCGATTAAAAGCAACTCACCATCTGACACAGAGTTAGAGACGGTTGCCTCCGGTCCGGTGGATATTGTATCGATGGCAATGTCGAGTTCTCATGCTAATTGCGAATCTGATGAATCTGCTAGTCCACCACGCTCAGATAGTACAAGTCAACATGAGTCTCCTCATTATGCTCAATCTGCCAACCATAATAATCATGGAACAAGTCCTATGAAGATGATCAATGGAAGTAGAGATAATAATGATGCAAAGCCAAAGTCATCGAATGGTTCAGCAACAGCGAATGGAAACTCTCCATCCGAAACAAATAACAATAATGAAATGACAGATCCAAATGCAAAGCCCCCATACTCCTACGTTGCTCTTATAACAATGGCAATTAATGAGAGTTCAAATAAGCGAGCTACCCTGTCAGAGATTTACAATTACATAACAAGAAAATTCCCTTACTTTGAAAATGGTAATAAGAAAGGGTGGCAGAATAGCATCCGACACAATCTAAGCCTCAACGAGTGTTTCCTCAAAGTACCTCGTGAAGGGGGTGGAGAACGCAAAGGCAATTATTGGACAATTGGTAAGCTTTTTTAAATTCTTACTTTGCAAAAAGTTGCTAATTTCATTAAGAACATTAAGAAGTGAAGAAATGTAGAAAGGAATCGTTGCTCATTGAATGTTTTATTTACCCACATTAGTAGAACCCAAAATAAACTTGGGTGTGAGGTTTGTTCGCAATAAATCTGTCATCAGCTAATTCACATTGTCAAGAGATACATACCTAAATCTACTTCATCTACACACCCTACTATTACTAATAGTAGCTTGTTGCTTTCCCTGAGGAAAAAAATGAGAGTAATGTATGGGGTCACGTCAAGATAATTCCTATATACCTTCTTTCTTCCTTCAGAATTCACTCCATATTATTCTTATTACTCTACTAGATATTCATAATATGAGCAACGTTAGTTTTTCATCTCTGACGCTTTATTTCCCGAATTGATTTCTTATCTAATTGTATGATGTTTGCTAACTGCGTTTTTCAGCACCTGACTGCGGGGAGATGTTTGAAAATGGGAACTACCGACGTCGAAAAAGAATGAAGACACGTCAGTTCAATCGCCATACACCTTATCATAAACACTTTATAGCTGATCATTTTAATTCCATTTCTATGAGCGTCCCTGGCAACTTTATCGGAGCTCCGGGCTACAGGGGGTGAGTTGATTAATATCTCAATTTTCGATACAAGTTTACAAGTTACCAACCAAATGTAATTTTCTTCTCTTTTTACAACTCTCTGCATATTAGTCTTCGCCTTAAAGTTAGAAATCTTCCGGTACGTGTACTACCTTAATAATAAAGTTATTTCATAGGAAACGATAGGTGCCTGCCTGTTTGGCTAATGCGTCTGTGTCACCATGCAGTATTTTATGGCTTCATTGGTCTGACAGTGAAATAAATCCGATCCTTGCCTCAAAATTCCCCAGCTACTTCTTAAAAGCCTCTAATGAGGCTTAAAGTAACTGATGGTTACTTGGCTGCTGTTGAGGGTAAATCTGAGCCAACATCGGCACACTATGATCAACCGTTGTAAAGCTCTATTTTATCACAATTTCTCCTCTCCATGCTGTATGTCAGTATCAAAATGCCTCTTATCCCGGGGTTATATAATGAATCCTATACGTAACTTTAAAGGTAACCCTACTCTGAAGATGTAGAGTCAAGTCATATAAGGTTGACAGAGAAAACACATTACAAGCAACAAGGGGAAATTCATTCCTCACGTTTTTTCTCGAGCTTTTATTTAGTGATCCCCATTTACTTCAGTATCAGTTTCACTCGTTTAAGCCTAATATCACTATTCAATTTCTTCTACACAGCAAAAGTAACAAAGTAACCGAGCATTGGGCTAATTGACCGTGAAATGATAACAAGCAAATGGATTCAATGCATATAGTTTTCCACTTTTTATACCCTGTCGGCCCTTTTTTCTAAATTACTATGAGTAGTAAAGAGGTTAACTTGAAACTAATAGAATTTTAATTTTATGTCATCAATGACTATCTTTTTTTTCGAATTCACTTTAAAAATATTTTTTCACGTAATTTTTTTCTTGCATGGACGATCTCGATCTCGTGACTCAATAAATGAAACTGATGCTAAATCATTAAATAAGATGATAAAAATTGCAAAATCTTTTCTTTTACTTTGTTTTTTCAACTTTTTGTTACATTAGCAATTTAATTTAAAAAATTCTTCAAGTTGTAAGGAATACATTTTGATTTTAGGTCGAGTCCATGGAGTCTTTCAGGGATGCAAGGTTCAGGCCAGTTTCCATATTCATCTGCATCGGCTGTGGCCAGAAACCCGATGGGAGCACAAGGGTTACCATATTCTCATATTACCGGGCAGGTGAGCCAACTTATTAGTAACTAATTTATATCTTAATTGCCAAATAGAATAAAACTGCAGTCATCAAACGCTATACACACACGTGACCTATTTCTAAATTGAAAGCTTTCTCTGAATAAATTCACTTATCGATTAACATTATCAAGAACAGCAAAAACGAAACGCTCCTTATTTTTTCACTTCAATTAACTTCTCGTTCATCTCGAGTTACTTACATATTGTTATTGTCCTTTAGCAATACTATTCATTGCCTTCCGGCAAATTACAGGCATTCATTTCAATATCAGTTTCAATTTTCCTTTTGAGATTCCCAATTCTCATTCATTACAAGCCCAGATTCATTCGTTGAATGAGTTAACATATTTGAAGGAGCAAAACAACGATCTCTTTGATTGCTACTCAGCCAAAAATTGCATTTTCCTTCCTGCAGTTCATATTTCATTTTGGACACAATCGTTTTGATTGAGTCCGAAGGTGAGGTGCTTCCTGTTTCTGAATAGAACACAAGAATGCTCACATGATTCATCTCATTCAATTCAATGTTTAATTGCTCTAGATCAAAGTTACAATAGAGAAGTACAATCCATGCACTAAATTATATTGTCTGGCTCGATTTTTTTACTCTTTGATTATGAGTCCATTATGTGTCAATGATTGTGTATCTATAATCATCTCCGAGCTTGATTATTAATTAAGTTGTTATTAATTAAGAGTTAGACTTGGTTATCAAGTAGCCCCTTTTACATAACCGTTCTTCTATCCTTACAACTGTTAAAGATGAATCGTTTTTGATAATAAACATGAAGTTCTTCAAATAAATATCCAAATCCATTATACAATTTTTAGAATCGGCATATAATGATGGTTTAAGGAATTTGAGTAATTAAATCGAATGAAAGATAGTTGAAATTATATTAAAATTCCGTTATGCTTTTTCACACGATTTCAGTTGCAGAGCCCTTTGACTTTCAGCTCTAACGTTCAGACATCACAAATTGCATCTGTGAACTCGTATAACCAGCTTAGCGGTGGGGCGGGTTATGGACCACCACCTTGCACCGCCTCCTCCATACATTACAATTACTGGAGTCCAGAGTCCAAACTCTAAACATTATTCTAGATGTGTCACAGAGTAATATTAAATATTTTTTACCGACTGACTTTAACAACTTTGAAAACAACCTTTATATGAGGTTTTCACAGAATTATTCAATTCTTTTTCATCTTGCTTTTTTACCAGCTTTATTTTTTCGAATTGCCTATGTTTCCTAATTTATTATTTTAGTGGAAAGCTCTTTTGACAAAGTTGAACTTAACTAATTCATGAAAAATGTGAAAAAATAGTAATATTAATTGCATGCATCTCAATCTAACTGATAAAATATTACTCTACAAATGTAGCCAGTAGCCCCAGGACTTAAGATATTGAATTTAGCTAAAGATAAAATAATTATTTAACCAATGTAATCGTTATCAGTTATCATTAATAGTTAGTAGGTTTAGAATTTGTATTTTTAATTATTTTCTTTGAACGTAAAGCTATTTCATTTTTGAAACACATCAATGTGATATCACCATTCGTTTTAGTTTAAATGTACAGCACTGTAAAAATATGCTTTTCGTAGATTTAGAAAAAATAAAATTTTTATACTCTTAAGATAGAATGTGTATTTAGGTCCTAGCTTGCTATTTTTGGAATAGAAATTGTCATCAGTTTGTTTGTAGTCAGCAGTCATACATACCTTTAAGTGACACATTTTTCTTACACGTTTACATAAAAAATAACGCTTCATCACTTGCTTTTCATTATATAGAAATTGTAAAAGCAAGCTTAGACTAATTTTGAAAATTTTAAACTATTAAAATAAATAATCAAATAAAAAAAACTAGTAAAATAATAAATACATCAACCGGTGAGATAGTCGGCTTTATCGCGATTATCAAAGTTGAATAAACTACAGTCAAAGTATACGTAAAATGCATTCGAACAATCAAAGACATATGATACAATGTATACATTTATTAAAGCGTAAGACGATTATTTATTAGCTTGACGGCACGAGCTTAAAATATTTATGTTGCAATATGTACACAGTATCAATATCTCATGAATTACGATATTTTATAGTGTAAACATACTTATACTCCAATTACATATGAATTTTAATCGTAAAATAATATTCAGAGATAAAATATCCAAAACGTCATTCTCTTAGATCGTTATTGTTCTTCTGTGTGTATCATCTTCAGAATTGTGTTAATCAATTTTTAATATTTCCATCGAACTCCGTCTCATTGCATATGTTTATGATTATGACTATCTCTGTTTAAAAACTGTAGTAATTAACAATATATACGAATTATTAAGAACTATAAAGATAAAGAGTAATAATGGGATTGTGGTGTCATGCACTTAAAATTAATTAAACTGGATAAAAGTAATTTCATATAGTTACCAACATGATACACTAATCTATATTCATTATTATACTTATGTAAATCACATCAATCATATCAAAAGGTTGTTTTTTTAATTAATATATTGTAATTTAAATGTATTGTATATATACTGTCATCATCACAAGCTATGTATATATACTATTGTAAAAGTAAATGAAAAGAAGTGGTAAGTGTTAAGTAAATGTGAGTAAATAATAAAACAAAATGTGCTTAAAAATTAAGAAAACGATGAAGAATGAGTAAAGTACATTATTTCAACAGCATGGTTGTACTTGTATCGAAGTTAAGTGTAAACCCGGAGGAACCCGCATCCTTAGGGATGTTATTGTGTGAAAAAAATTAAGCTAGAATTCTTATATCAGTTATGTCATGTTCTTTCTGAAAGGTTTTACTTCTGCTGCATTGGATGATTTTGCTGTTAATGTGCA
>JAQFYJ010000476.1:0-13097 GCA_034694685.1 Isotoma anglicana | reverse complement strand
TAGCTTGTTGTTGTGTTACATTCTGAATGTGTGGCGATGCAAATGAAAAAGCTTCATGTGATGTGTGTTAAAAATCAAGTAACCACTTTAGAATTTACAAACTGAAGAGCTTCTGTAATAAAATTTAAGAAGTTGAGTCGAAAATGACTAAGCGATTACCATAGTGGAGTCTCAGAGTGTGAGAAAGCCCAGTAAGAAGAGAAGCATCAATGCATAAGGGCATTAGAGTGACCTTTTTAGTAATTTAAATTGTTTAGAGAGTGACTTTGCGGAATTTGTAATAAAAGAAGTTGGAGCCTGACTTCTTGCTCTTCTTCTTTTTGAATAAAGGAATGGATTTTTATACCAAAACTTTCTATCCTGAGTAGACTTGAGTGTTGATGTGATGTGATAGAGATGATGAATAAGTGCATCGTCAAAACATTAAAAACCAAAGGAAATATGGTCAAGGGAAGCCATTTGGCTGTAAAAGTAAAATGGGCTATTTTCTACATTCTATGAGAATGATTTTCTATCAACAGGTTGCATTTTAAGATATAAAAATATATCCTTGAACAACAAGGCGACATAATCAAAAATGAGATTCATCCCATCTTCAAACTTCCATTCTCTGTCTAAAGTAGTAAAACCATCAGAGATTTTTAGTACAAAAAATACATTATACTCAAAATAAATCAATAAAAAATTATTTCTATGATAAGATAAGCCACTAAAGTATTAAAACTGTGCATCCGCTTTAGTAAGAATATTAACTACTAATATTATTTAGTAAGAATGCATAATGTATCAAATAAGTAAAGTTTTTATGACCAAGGTATATATAACTTGGTCAACTATCTGAACGGTGGCTTAGCTACTAATTATTTAAATTAAATGCTTCACAAACTGCCTACTAGACCAACAGGAGATTGGTGGTTCCTCGGTCTCATAAAATAATTCACTGACATTAAATATCGGTTAGGTTACTTTACTCACATAGTAATTAGGTTTACAAAGCCCATTCATGTATTGCAAATTACTAAAACGCTAGTGCTTGTAAGTTTTACGTTTAAGTTTTACATATAGCTCAAACATAAGGTGTTATTTCTACCCTAAAAGAAAATGCCGGTGAGTAGTTTGACAGTTTTGTAACCCCACAATAGCTAAGACACAGCTTGCAGTAAATCAAATTTTAATTCTTGACTGCTTTTATGCCGGCGACTCATAACTCCTTCTCTTTTACCTTCCAATTTAATGTAGAAATACTTAAACCCTGTCTATTCTGCAGAAAGGTAGTAATTACTCACCGGTACTGCACATACCTGTGCAATCTCTATTTTATTATTGTTTTCCTAAGTAATTAGAGAAGAATGTAATTTGTAATTATAGTTGTTTTATGATGAAATATTATATAGAAGGGATATTATTTTGTCATGTGGAGTGCTGAAAAGGGCGACAAATGGATATAAAATTTTAGTAAATTGAAACTCACTTACACCCATAGCACCAAGAAGGCCAAACAACAGGGCTGCTATTGGTGTCCAGTTCCGTCATAATTAGCAACCTGAGACCTTTCTATAACGCTCTACCCTACTTTCCCACAACGAAGTTTCAAGTTAACCAGGCGAAATGAAATATCTGGGTTGGGTTTAGCTTTCTCCAAGAGTCAAATTCATCCACACCGACAGACGTAGTTGATAGTTTCCAGAAATTATAGCACGAAGAAATTTAATCGGAAATCGATTTCATAGTGTGAAAGTTTTCATAGTTTTCACACAGAGTCAGTCTCACACAGAATACACCGGTTTTAAACAACTGGGGAGAAATGAGATTCTCCTTTGTTCACCTTCTTTAAGAGTTACTTTCTTGCTTTCCCCTAGGCTTTCTTGATTATCATTTAATCAGGGTTGAGAACACGAGATGCAGTAAATTACATAACTTGAGGTAACATTATCATGAAATAAGGATATTTTGATCGACTACACAGATCAAACATTTTAATCACAGGTATTTTATTTTGTTAAGTGATTTTGGTTAAAAAAAAGCGGAAATCCCATGCAGGTAGCACACACAATACAAAGTATATAAGGCACACAATACACTAACTATGAATTGAAAAAGGACAGGAGCTGCCAGTTGCAGGCAGGTAGAACACTTGGATCAAACTAACTAAATACCTAATACTGGAAGGAAAGGCTTGTTTGATCATCAACAGGTTGCTTCTACTGTAATCTTACGTTAAATGAACAACGAGGACTTTTTCCATCCATCCAATCCAACCTTCATATAGTCAAGAATAAAACAAGAAATGCCTGCAGGAAATCCCTTCCCACCACAACTTAACTACTTACTACTGCTAACACTAACTAATAAAGAACACATATACATACATACATTACTCTGTCAGAATTAAGTAATGGATTTGGATAATATTATTATTATTAGATACCTTAAAATGTAAAGTAAAAGATCTCTTAAAAGTTTCTATATATACATATATATGAATGCGAGTACTAAGCTCTGTGATGGCAATGAGTTCATCTTTTTAACTTGCTTAAGATTTACTACTCAAGATCAACCCTAGAGAAGAATTATAAAAAAGAAGTCTCCTATATGCTTACTTTTGAGATTTTATTATTCTATTTGGCTTCCTATTCATTGTTGCTGTACAGATCAAGGGGAAAAGTCAAGGGAAATCCATACGCACGACTCGTCGTTGAGAGAGAATAGTACACCTTTACTTTACACGATGATGATGAAGCAGGTAGATTGAACAGAGCTTAATAATACTTCACTTCTGACTTATCATCTCTGGTAATTATCAAAAAAGACGTGTTTAACAATAAGAGAGATGGGTGCATGGATTGCATGGTGCATACATCTATCTAATCTTGTAAGTCAGACAATATTACAAGACATGAAATAGATATCTTCGCGTGAAGCTCACCTAATTCTTTTTGTAATATTATGTATAAGCAATCCAACAGTAGGACTTCTTCTCTTACGTACAGCTCTAATTTTTTGTCCAGTTCCTTAACTTTTTATCACCGAGGTGAAACTCGTAATAGATTAAGGGATAATGAAACATAAAATAAAATTCTAACCCTAAGCTTCTTCTATGTGCTGTATGGATGGAATACAATATAAATATTCCTTTATCTAACGGATTAAGAAAGATTTCTTTAAAGTCTTTTATATTTCTTGGTGATAATTGGCATGTTTTCACTGACAACAGTGTCTATTGCAATGGACACGCATTCCATTTGAAGACCAACTTACGAATACAGAATGACCAAACCATACGCACATTATACTTTAATAGCATATTATATCACATTTATAACACAAATAACCCCATATATCCCCACCGGGCTAAACATTTGCTCCAAGGGACTTTGCAAACAGTCTGAGTGAATTATGATTACACAGATGATGAAGATGATCTACCCTCTTAAGAAATTCGACACATCACCAACGGCTCTTGGTAAACTTAAAAAGATATATGCAGATATATTATAGCAGAACCAAAATGGCAATTATTACCTCCAATTTAACTTTACATATGCAAATATAAGTTCAAGAACGTGTATGGCAGTAGTTAAGAAAATGAATGTGTAGTAAGTAATAATATTAGTAATAATAATGCTATTTGAATGAAGATGAGTATGAATATGAATTCCTCATCTGAAATCAATCTTCCACATCGAAAACTGACCAAAGGATACTCAAACGATGGACTGAAGAAGTCGTTGAACTTTATATTGCGTTCTTAATACAACAATTTACATTTAGTCTTTATTATTATGTATTTAGAATAGAGTTGTAGTAGTTAGTCTTACTTGTACTTGTATTTGTGTAGTTTTTTTTAAGTATTACTAAGTTTAGAATGAAATACAGCCAAAACCAAATGACTTCTCATGAGTCCGCTGAAGCGTCAAAGATAACTTCCGGTAATTTTTTATCTCCTATGAACTAGCTGTGTGTAGTACCAATAGAAGAGAAAACCACTGACTGCTGTTATATGGTACAACTGCTGCTAACTGCCACTAAGTCATCCTTATGTTGACAAAAAGACAAGAGTTTTACAAAACTTAAAAAATCTTCTATTATTTTCAAACAAAACAGAAAAATATTTTGGTAGAAAACAATAAAATATATACTAAAATAACAAGCGTAATAAAAATATGAAATTTAACTCTGCGGGATTTGTCAGCAGCAGTTTCGGTCAACTGTATTTTGTATTTTATTCTCATCTCTCTGCTAATATTTCATCCACGAATTCCTTTCCTAAAGCCTATGCAATGTAAAATCAACAATTTCTGTTGCGATTTATATGACAAAGACATACCTATGTAAAGAATGAAATTTCTTGAAAAAATAAAAATTGTTTTGCGAAGGCGAGTTCACTGAAGTGTAAAAGAGATCGAAGATCAAGGTCCCTCTCATTGACGATGAGCTTTCTCTAATTTCAATTCAAACATTGAATTGCATGAAACTAATACCATCAATTGTTCGGTACCAGAAGGTTTCAGACAGAGGAAATTTCTACGTCATCATTATTTGATACGTAAGAATAAATTTCATAAAGTAGAAGGGGATACAATTCTCTATACATTATATTGTCTACTTGATAAGAATGGGAAAGGATCCATTGTGATTTTATTTTTATGGGAGAAGGGTTTTGCGGTTAGAAACGGAGATGCACTTTAAAGGACAGGCAGAACGTATGTCAGGATACAAATATGAGAACATTCTACTCTTTTCTTGCGTTCTTTTGGTCCAAAGAGATACTGGATACTTCTGAGAAGAGCCATTTGGTCCAACTATTGACTAAATGTCAGTCAATATGTGTGTAACACAAATGTAAGAGTATGAAACTCTGAACTTCTGACGACAATCATTTCTGCCTGCTTTTCTGCGTATTTTTATTATGATTTCATTTTTTAAACTCGAAATCTGTTTGCTTTACTTGACTTTTTGTCATACATACAGTGTCGGATTCTAGATCCCATTAGGTCAAAAAGAAAAAAAGAAGTTCTGAGGGCTGAGACAGTCAGTGAGGCTGTTAAGAGCAGTTATGGATGAGTTCACACTCAAACCTACTGACTGGTTTGAATTGACTACTCTTGAATAAAATAATATAGAGTGGAGGAGACTTTGTGATGTGACTTCGCTAATGGTTTGGTTGGAAAGAAGACGAATCCTCAAGTTGCTCATTGATCGACCGAATAGCAAGAAATGTCAGTAGTAAGGTTTGCAGTCCAACCAAGTAGAATAATCCTCCAGAGCAGACATCACATCTATTATTGCCATATTGCTGCGATTGCGATTGCAAGACCATGACGGGGGAGTTAAAAGAAGCATTCTTTGAATTTAAGACAGAGAGAGAGACAACGGATGGACCAAATTGTTGTAAAAGGAGTGGGGACTGCAACTCTCCTAAGTTTTGTGATGCGGTCAAATGTCGTCTTTCACCAATGAACACAAATACACGTCCAATTGCGGCTTCTATATAACTTTTAAGCATCGTGATCATTCTCTCACTGATTCGTCTCTCAATATGAACTTCCGTTCTGAGTTTTTTCCCATTCGAGTAAAACCTTTGCAGAAAAGTTTCTTGCATTTATTTGTCATTTGTCTCTCTCAACTCTCTACTACAGATAAAGTACTAAGGAGTTTGAAATTCAAAATAAAAATGGAAAACAAGATGTAATGGGCCTTTTCCTATTCGTACTCAGTCATAATTTTCTAAGCTCATGTCACATCATCATTTTGTTTCTTTAACAAATTGTTCTCTATCTGCACAGGTATATGTAGCCACATATAGTGTCATTGGTATAGATAGACGGACTTTAGAAGGAAGAATAGAGATTACGGACATTTAAAATCCAAACTCCACCACAATATTGGGGTGAATTTAGGATGACTATGTGAAAAATGGTCGTGAGCAAAAACTACAGTTTAATTTTTTGTCATCATCCTCAATCTGAAATCGTCCTCACATGCCTGTCCTCCTAATGATTTAAAAACTTTTGGGGTAAATTTAGTATGCATATATACAAGAGATTAAAGTAGAAATTATGGTCATACTGGGTTGTTAACAAATCATAATGAAGTCAAGAAAAGTAAGGTTATTCGCTTGTGACTACCACCAACCAACTAGTAAATTCACGTCGAAAAGATTGAGGTCCAACTTTGTGTATCTTATCTGCATCTTCGTCACAGTCACAGCATCAGTGCTTTGTCATTCCTTTCCTTTGCAGTATCCCCCCATGACATATTAGCATGATGGTGATGTGATGATGGTCCGATGGTCCGTCCGTCGGTCGGTCAGGATGGATGAGCTACTATTTCTAATACTTATTTTGTTCTTTAAAAAAACGTCCTCATCGGTCAACTCTTCGCACATTCTCATCTTATTCTTTAGCAAAGCCTTAGGCATTTCTAACGCTGACTGTGTAATTACATTTTACATCATCAATATTCATTCGTTTTCAACTATGCTTATTGCTTCCCTTCTGTTCTCTTCTGATGCTCTTCTTCCTTGGCCAATGACCATTAGATGGACAGTGAAGACGGAGACAAAAAGATTCTCATTTACTACTAACTTTTCATCCTATACAACTAAAATACATCTCTCCATTCCATCACGATGAAGATGATGATGATGAGATGATGACGGTCTTAAAATTATTCATACGGAGGTCAACAAGAAGAGAGAATAGTCATCAGCATGCGTCCATCTCTTATTCTTAATGTTTTTCTCTTCCTTCAGCTTTTTCTTCTTCGGCAATTGTATAATTAGTTTTTTATGTCTCACCATCAAATACAACACAGACCAGAGAGAGAGAGAGGGAATGGGTCGCATAAAAAATACTTTTTAGTTGAAATAATGAAACATAATATATAATAACATCGAGCATAAAATACAAAGTAACAAAACATCCATAGGTAACTTAAGTCATTGTCAGCTTAGCGATTCCATAAAGTTCTAAACGGAACATTCGGCATATGATCGCAATATTAATATTTAACATCCAAGTAAACTCTCAAGATTGCAGAGTCCACCGTGTAAAGGTTCTCGAGAAAAATCTTTTTTTTAAATATGGTAAAAAGAATTTCTTTCTCTCTTTGCAACATTCACTGAAAGAAACTTGTTGCATATTTATAATATAGAGGTAAAGTTTATACAGAGATGCACTTGTTACCACTACAATTACTACTCGTGTGAAAAAAACAGTTTTCTTCTCGAGAATTGTGAGTAGTTAGAGAATGCCAAGGCATTTAACAGATGGATGGGTGAGATCGAGATGAGGTAGCATTATAGCCCTCAATTCATGAGGCTATTATGATGATGAGGAAAAAGTCCGATGGTGACTTTTCCCAACCAGAATTACGCTGCAATTCTATTTTACATTGAATAGATGAAAATCCAAGCTAAATACAAAGTTCTTGAAGAATGCATTAGCTAACACTTTATTATAATATAGTGCAAAGCAATCATCCCATACGATATGCAGCATATAGACTGATAGACTATTAAAGGTGGTTGTTAAATAACATTTCATTTCGTCCAACATATGTTCCTTATCCTCCTCCCCGCTTTCATTAATCATAATTTTCTGAGGGCGATTGCTACTTACTTGCTTTGGTTATTTGTTGCTGTTGGTACTGTGAGTTTCTAAAGAGGTGAGTTACTCACAGGTAATACTGATAAAAAATCTCAATGTACACAAAACACACTCTTTTCATGAGAAGAATAGTCTTATCAAATTGGATGGCTGTATTCATAATCCTCTTCTTCTATTAAGAATTAAGATGAATAGTCTTTCTACTCCGTGATGATGATTATGTATGATGATGATGGTCGAATGTACTATTCTGGCTAAAAAATACAAATACTAAAGGATAAATAGGTATACAGAATTATTAAGGGTGGCAGTTGGCAGTTGGCAGTGGCAATTATTAGGTATCACAGGATTATGAGACCGACAGCTTTGATTTTTTGTCTATAAAAAAGTCAAAGCCGAAATTCCTTACATGTTATTCATGCGTTTTAGATCAGAGTAAATTAATAGAAATGACGATCGTCGGTATCGTCTTAACTTTTTATAAGGAATAGTATGGAACCAACCCTGTCACCTTCTTGGGAACTTCTTTCTTTTTTGTATGAAATGTCTAAATTCTAAGCTCACATTGTCACAATAGTTGACTAAAGGATTTTAAATTTCCATTTTTCATTTCGATAGCGTACCATAATTGATGTGACCACTGCTTTGCAGTTTTATTAAGTTTTTTTTCAGTTTTAACATTTCGCTTTGATGTGACACCTGTTACCGAAACGATTTATTTTTCAACTCAAGACCAAAGTGGGGGGTTACTTGCGTGTAATCTGAAAATCACGAAATAAACTTTAGGTTTTCCTTACCTGCATCAGCAACAGTTGACTCTGACAAAGATATTGGACTGTCCCTTTCATCAATTTGCAGTTCATCGTCTTTATCCACATTTATCTCTTCTTCAGTTACTGGATCAATTCTAGATCCGTTGGGAAAGTTCCATTCTAAACTTCTTGGAGATGAACCCTCAGTCCCTAATGAATCCACGTCTCCAAGCGAAGTAGTACTAAATATTCACATATTCTAACAATTAATCTGTATTTTTACAAAATTTTTCTGGTTAAAATTTTGAAATATTCTTTGTTACCTTGTAGGACGATTAATAAAGCGATTCCATTCCAATCCTATCCTTTGAGGATCTGCACTATCCGAATCTTCATTGCTACTACTGATTCCATAACTTGATCGAATCTACAAAAGGTAGTTAATTATAATGAATTAAAATACGTTTGTTGTAGTTTAATAAAAGTTTAAGACATTTTTCATTTTGTATCTATTTGTAGCTTTGTTTTTGAAGTATTTCCTAGGGGTTTCAAACATTTGTACATATGTGAACGTTTGGACAAAAAATCATAAAACAACCTATCCAGGCAAAAATGAAGCTGGTGAAAGTTCGCTGAACTGCATAAAGATAATATAGGTAGTTTTTATAATTGTGTATAACATCAACATCCAATAACGATAAGTACAACATTTGTATACAAAACGACTTCGTTGGTCAGTTGAATATTAATATGCAAAATTCCTAGCTGTTCGTTTAATAAGTTTGTACAAAGGATAATAAAACATCCGCGAGTAAATCTCATTCTTGAAATTAACCATGGTCATAATTTGCATGAAGATTAAACCGTGTGTTCTCTCTGTATACTCGTGTACAACATGCACGTGCAATTATATCATATCTAAAGATTATCATATCAATACAGAAGTATATATCCATCCAAGTGTCTGATTATCTTTTTTCAAGATCAACTCATAAATTTCAATATATGATGGATTCAGCAATAATAAAATCAAAACACTATGAAATGAATTCAGCTTTCACAACAGACTTGTAAAGAAACGTGGTTTAATGAAAAAAAAGACGCATGAGGAATGATTTTAAAAGCAAAGCAATAATAATAAGATAATTTCTATTGCACAGTGGACCAGATACAGATATAAAAGTTAGGGTGTACCTCAAGGGCAAAAGATTATTAATCATGTAGTCAGTGTCGGTTCGTATAGTAGTAAGTACGGTCTATTGTATGAGACCTTATGTGAGTGACTACCTGTATTTAATTATTTCTCTATTGTTAAATCAGCTTCACTGCCGCCAGTCCAATAATACTGACGAGAACTTCACATCACGAAAACTATATATGCACTATAACTGAACTCAATGAAGCCCTGTGGCTCTCACAATCCTTTTGACCATGGAACTAAACAAAAGAGAGGAAGGTCAAAAGGTCACTTATTCAGTTTCAATGTAATTTTGATGAGGCCCTTCGGTGGTGGTGGTGGCTCATGCTTCAATTCTTTTACTTACGGTTCTATAAAATTTATCTATCGCTTAGTGCTGCCGACTCAGTTTATAAAAAATTATACGTAATTCTATGATCTACTAAAAGCAATTTGTATAGCATACCGTATTCTATTCTTTTATGTGTTACAATCAAAAACTGTGGCATAAAAGGATTCCTGTGGGGATGCGTAATTATGGCAATCAGTTTTAATTATTCTTAAAGCATCATTAGCATTTTATAAGGCGCCTACATTTTCTCCGGTTTTGCTCTTCTGCTGTGGCCTTCATTAAGGTCAGATACATTGTATAATTTATATATATAAAAATTATATCTTTATTGACAATCTCATATATTATGAAATCTATGATTTTGTCAAAATTTTAAAATAGAACTATCATACGATACGACCCTAAAAGTTTAGCCAAAATCAAAATATTTTTTAATATTTGCCCAGTCACCGCAATGCAAACAGACAAACATTTTTTCCTAAATTGATTTAAATGTCTGTAGTATTAAAAAATAGTACTTAAGAAGAAAACCGGTTTCATTCATAATTTTTGTGAATGAAAGTCTCAAAAATTGTATAGATTTGTTGGATTCCAGCGTAAATGCTACAGTTTACAAGAGAGAAGGCTAAGCCGTAGACAAATAGCAGTAAAATGTGTAGTATCAAAAGTTTAAAATCATTATTTACAAGAAGAAGAACCGGTTTCTACCTTGTGTAATTTGTGTAATAGCTTTCAGTTCATCCCATGAAAAGCTGACCTTTATTTTTTCCAATGAATTATGACTGTTGACGCGAGTCACTCCAAAAAAGGGAAAGCAAACTATTGGTAAATATTTAGGCAATATTAAATAAGTAAAGTGAGTGAGAGAGTACATTTCTACCACAAATCATAGCATATAACAAAAAGAACCTTACCACGGACAAAGATGTTCCAAATGTATCAACATTTGACGAAGAGTCTTTCACAAAATCATAGGAACTCTGAAAATGAGACTGTTTTCCCATCTTCATAAAACTAGAAGTTGCAGTTCCACATTCACAAAGGGGCGAATGGACACATAAGATTCCTTTGTTTATCAACAATTTTATACTTTTCCCATTATGTCGAATAGATCGTTTCCAATCTTTTGCCGTCTCTCGACCACTAATATACTGAAACTCATTTGGGGTCAGCCAATAACACGTTTTAAATAATATACAAGGTCCTTTAGAACCCTGACATAATCTTGTGAGATACATAAGGGCTTGATTTTGACCACATTCTATAGGCAAAATCACTTGTTGAAGATTTGCATCGTAGATCGGTTGAATGTAGTTTTCTTTTGTGGATTTCATAAAGTTTGGATTTAGGATGGATTGAAGGGATGGGTAATCTTGGGAAGAATTAATGAGGAGGTTAAAATTCGTGTGGAAATGAGTATTTATTGAAGCTGTGGTTGGAGGTGCCATTTGGGGCAGATTTGACACTATTATACTGCTAGGATCACTTCGATCACTTTTATACGGAGAACAGATTTTGTTACCGATGTCATTCACAAAGCACTTGTTATCCTCATTATGAATGTTATGAAAATTGTTATCTAACGATTGATATTTGAAAAGGTTCACGGCTGGATTTATGATACAATTCATAATAACACAATAACACCACAAGATGATTGATTGAAGTAATAATGATCAAATCATTTATCCGATTTACAGAATATAAACTTGATAACTTTTTACTGTCAAAATCAATAATTCTATGAAGTTAAGCAAATGCTGCGCTACGAATTGATCTTTTCATGCAATACGAAAAGAAATTACAACTTTTTAATTAAAAATTGGAACCTACATTTGAAACTGTTAATAATACGATTCAACTTTAAATCCTTCGTTACTTGTATAACTTGTAACTTCTAAGTTGTCTAAATTCTAAACAATGACTTTTGAATAATCTTGCTTCTGCAAAAAATACCGATTACCGAACTGAAAACTTACGAAAGACTCTAGAATGTGATTCAATTTCCTAACAAAAACACTAATGACCGTCTGATCAGAAAGACAATTTGATATTGACATGAAGTCGCAAATTTCATTCTTTAGTTAGATAAAATGGTAATGGTTCATCAATCGAAGTCGCTAGTGCAAAGATCAATGTGGTACGCGTTCTCGTACACGATCAGCCATTGAACAACAAGACAATATTTTGACATCATCAGAGATTTACATCTTAAAAAAGGGGTTGATAATTTATTCATGAATTTTGAAGCAAAAAGTAAAAAGGTATTACGTATACGTAGGGGATCAAAAGGTACGACAAATTAAAGGTACTTTCATTTTACGGGAGCCAAGTTTAATCAAGTTGAACTAAAGGAAATTTTATATCGCTTGTAGACAAAAGTAAAAGTGTTTAACAGAGAGAAAGCTTCATCTTCTTCTTCTACTGTCATCTCTTTAATCTGCACGCTTCGTTCGACGAGGTTAAGCTTGGATACACAGGTGGCCAATAATAGCAAAAAAATTCACATGATTTCCATTGAAATTAAGATTCCTTGAAAACCACGAAAATTATCTGAAGACGAGTCCACCACCACTTCTACCGTTTATATCACCACCGACTTCGATATCATCCAGCTAGATAACTTAACTCATCCATTTCATTTAGAGATCATTTTTAATCTTCCCTTCTTACAAGTTCAATCAATGAGAATTTTTTAAAGGTTGACAGAACAAACTAAAACTTTCAGGTTTGCAGCAGGTCGGATGGGTGAACAACAGGTGAAATTTACTTAAAGAGTTCATTACTCCTTAAAAGCTGCTGATTAATTGAGTACTCCAACCATTGGGGATTAGGTTAGGACCCTTGGAAATTGCATTAGTTAAGAGTGTTGATCTACTCCTATGAAAAAGTCTTACTGGTTATGCATATTAGACAAAAGGAAAGGCAAACATTTTGTTACACAATATATAGCAAAAACGGTATCAATCAGCGATTTCCTTTTTTTGCGATGAGCTTCATTTTGCTCGTTTTAAAGCTTTTTTATGGAAAGTAATGCTCATTCAGATTTGTCAACGATCTAAACTAAACCATCACAATAAATACCTAATTTATAAAGGAAAGAAAAAAATTTAAAATATTTATTTTCTTCGATACAATTTTGTTAAAACTGATGTACATTTATAGAGTTACAATAATTACATGCCAGGAATCCTTATATGTGAATT
>JAQFYJ010000475.1:0-13097 GCA_034694685.1 Isotoma anglicana | reverse complement strand
ACAATTTCATTTATGAATTACGTTTCTCTTTTGATAAAAAATGTATTATAATGTACTAATCTTCAGAAATGTAAAATAGCAAGTTAGATAAGAAAATTACATGTTAAAAGAAAGTGGAGAAAGCATTTTAATAATCGAATTCATTTTTTACATTACAGATTGGCTTCAATGCACCTTAATGAAGAAAAAAGGCCAAAAGTTCCAGTAATCTCTGACGCTTAAAGAATTAAAACTTTTGAAATTGTCCAGCGTTCCAGCGTCAGGATTATATTTTTGAACTTGAAAAGAAAGTGACGGAGAAAGTAGATAAGGAAGAAACCACGAGAAAGGGAGAAAGAGTTGCTAAATCCTGCGCACGGGAAAAGCCGAGGCGGATGAGCATCTTCAGTCCGAAAACATAGGCTGGGCACTTTTTTGTTTTCTTTGTAAATAATAAACAGTAGAGAAAGCATTTTTTAATTATTATTGTATTAAGTTATCGAACTGATCGATAAGCCCTTTTTCGATAAGTAATTGTTGAGCGATATTGAAATTCGAAATTGAAACTTAATTCAACCCTCAACATGGCACTCTCACTGAGGATTAACATTATTGAAAAAAGTGTCACAAAAACTCTTCAGTTTGACCCCTCCACATCGATATTCGATGCTTGTAAAGTCATCCGAGATAAATGCTCTGAACTTCCTGATCTTGGGCAGCGTAAGTCATTTCTAATTATAATTAGCTTGTGCTTTTATCTGATTTTAACCGTGTATTAAGTGAAGATTAATTTGTTCTGCTGTTCACTGTTATTGATGAATTCATATGTGCAAATGTGCATTTTGCATTAAATGCATGAAAACATAGTATAAAATCTGTAATCCTTTTTCTAATTTTTTTGTTTGTTTAGTTAAATTTAAAACGCTTTACATAGAACAAAGTTTAATTCAATGAAACGATTTATTGTTTTAATTTTTAGCCAAAGATTATGGATTGTTCCTCCCTGGCGAAGCTTATGGTACTGGAGCGTGGCTGGAGCCTGCAAAAACATTAGATTATTACCTTCTTCGAAATGGGGACACAATTGAATACCGGCGTAAGATGCGTACGCTTAAAGTCCGTACTTTGGACGGAACAAATAAGACAATGCTCGTGGATGACAGCCAAAATGTGGCCAATTTAATGGTCGTGATTTGCACAAAAATGGGTAACACATATGATTCACGAAAATGTATTGAAAATTTTAATTTTTAATTATTTTAACCGGTTTTGTAAAAATATGTTTCAGGTATCACTAATCATGATGAATATAGTTTGGTAAGAGATCTGCCTGAAGAGAATGACTCTTTTAATAAGTCCGAAAATTATGGGACACTGACACTTCGACGTAAGAAGGAAGAGAAGGAACGAGATGCCAAAATGGAACAGTTGAGGAAGAAACTGAAGACAGATGATGAAAGTATGTATCCCTCTATATTTTAATTACTTACATCTAAATTACTTGACATAATTTTTTTCATGTTTTTTTCGTGTTTTATTTTAAGTTAATTGGATTGATAACACAAAAACGCTCAGAGAACAGGGTGTAGAAGAATCGGAAGTCTTACTTTTGAGAAGAAAGTTTTTCTTCTCAGATCAGAATATCGACGCTCATGATCCAGTACAGCTCAACTTGCTATACGTTCAAGCCAGAGATGCCATTTTGGATGGAACTCATCCAGTTACTCAAGAGAAAGCGTGTGAATTTGCTGGAGTACAGTGTCAAATTCAGTTTGGAGATCATAATGCTCAGAAACATCGTACTGGGTTTTTGGAGTAAGATTGATTCATACAATTAATTAAATTTACTATCGTGTAATAAATAACTCTGAATATTAATTGATGTGATTTTTTTTATAGTTTGAAGGACTTTCTTCCGACTTCTTATGTGAAGGTGAAAGGAATTGAGAAAAAAGTTTTTCTTGAGCACCGAAGACATATGGGTCTTTCAGAATTAGATGCCAAAGCTCTGTACACAAAAACTGCAAGAGCGTTAGATACGTATGGAGTCACATTCTTTTTAGTTAAAGAGAAAATGCCCGGAAAGAACAAGCTTGTTCCACGACTTCTTGGAGTAACCAAAGACTCGGTTCTTCGTTTGGATGAAAGGACGAAGGAAATTTTGAAAACTTGGCCTTTGACAACTGTTCGACGCTGGGCTGCTTCGCCCAATACTTTTACTTTGGATTTTGGCGATTACTCAGACCAATACTATAGTGTTCAGACCCCAGAAGGAGAGCAGATTGCTCAGCTTATTGCTGGCTATATTGACATCATATTAAAAAAGGTTAGGCTTTATATGGGGATACTCGGGATATTAGAGAAAATAAAATGTGAGATCTTAGGATGCTTTGAATAAATCATGATTTACATATTTCTTTGATTTTTACAGAAACAAGCCAAAGACCACTTGGGAATTGAAGGTGACGAAGGATCTGCTTTGTTTGAAGATAACGTTAGCCCTATTCGAGCAACGATTGTTCAACGCCAACCACCGGCTCTGGCCAAGCCATTGGAAACAGCATCTGTTGCTAAACCAGCGGTCATTCAAGCGGGTCCTGGAGGTAAGACCAGTAACACCTGGAACTATTTGATGAAAAAAGTTAATTACCTATTCATATTCACAATTATCGTTGTTTGATTATTTAGGTCTGAATACCATACACACTGGGCATATCCAAACTCCTCATTATAGCACACTACGTGGTCAAGCTGATGTTACTCACAGTTCACAGTCTACGGTAAGAAAAAAAAAACTTACCAGCACTTACTTACCGTGTACGTACAATCTCTCAAGTATATATCGGTCGATAGGACCTACCAAACCTATGCAGTCATTTAATTTCACTACTTTCACTTTTACTTTCCCCCTGTCATTTTATGACTTGGATCGATACATATGATAGGTAGTGTAACTGACTGTTCCATGCAGTAAATGCCTATGATTTTAGTAGTGGTAGATTGCGTGATAATTGCTCATTCATGTTCATTGTACCTGCTGGTCTGTTAATTGATCTACTTAGCTCATAAACATACTAGTTTGTTATTTGATATGAGATTGAGCCGGTATACACAGGCACAGGACAGGTAACAATGTTCCACCACCCCTATGTATCTTAGTTTTGGTCAATTTTTTAAAACTATTTTTCATACCATGGATTAAGTATGAAAAGAATACAAGCAAAACTAGAAAGAAAGTTTTATAAATGACCACACAACACCGCATGCGATATAATACTTAAAAACAGCAAACATTTTTGGCCTACTTTCAGTTTTAGTCGTAAGACCAAAATTATACATTCATAAATGTTCTTAGGGACCGAACAGAAGCATGAATTTTTATTGTAATCTGTATTCAACCACAATTATTTCGTAAGCAGAGTTGTTGAACGAAATTACTCCTTACTAATTCTATTTCTTAAATAAATACATAAAAAATAGAAAAAAATGAGCGAATATTTCTTAAACGAATTTCGGAAGTTACGAATTAAGGTTAAAACCAATTAATTTTGTAAATTCTCAGTTTAATTGTCTTTCATCTGTCACAAGTCTAATAAAAATTTCATTAATTAAACAAGTTTTCTATTACTTTTTACTCAGGTTCAACAGCTTCAGATGACAGAAGTTATGTCAGCACAAAAACGAGCTCTAATGAGTGGGCAAGATGCTGTCAGCAAGTCCATGAATATCTTGGATCAAAGATTTGATCTTCCGCCCATGGGAGACGACCCGGTGAGTGGCAATTACCGTCTTCGGTACACCCGTGTGACTAATTTCTCCTAGGATTAGAACGCTTTGTCTTGTCTTATGTTGTATCTTCGGCTCGTTTGCCAAAAAATTATGAAACGAATATACTTGATCTTAACTGTCTTACTATCATTTATTTTTATTAATGTAAAACGGTCAACGATTATAAAAACCGTCGAGTTAACTTTTTTACCAAAAGAACTAACAGTATTAACAAAGACTGATTAAAAATGAGTATTAATTTTTTTAACTATGACCTTTTGAAGTTAAAGTTTATAGTTTTATTTAATTAATCCTTTGGCTCTCACCAGATTAAAAATTTTATTTACTTTAGTCAATAGTCTTTTTACACCATTAAAAGTTCTTAAAATAATGTTTTGTACATACTGATCATTAATCAAGTAAAATTGAAAATTTTAATTCATTAAGTAGCATTCGCATGAAATAAATCTTTTAAATTTGAGAATGATTTGTGTTGCTTGCCTTGTTTGTTCATTTTATCATGCCTCGGAATGTTTTGCTGTGATGTATGACATTTGTCTTCTTCCTTCCTTGTCTGCTATCTGTCTTTCTTTTATTTTTTTGCATTGAAAAAATACCTCTATCACATTGCGTTATTTGTACTTTGTATTGTAGCTGTACATTGCTCAAAATGAAGCTGAAACGGTTTTTTTGTTTGTGTGACTGCTTTTTTATTTGCAGTGTTAATGTTTTATTTCATTAATTTGATTTGAGGTGAAATTAGTCTTTAGCTCTTTTGTTGTATCTTTCATTTTTTGTAAAGCTGACACTGACGTTTTATTGTTCTTGTGTAGCATACAAGGAAATGGAAGGAGACAACTTTAGACACAAAGAAGCAAAATGTTCAAACTCAAATTGCAGCCATGAGTGCTGCCACGGCACATGTAGTAACACTTACTTCGACAGATGAGGTAGATTCTGGAGCAGTAGGGGAGGCAGTCAGTGCTATCTCCTCAGGGTTACCTGAGGTTGCAAAAGATATGCGTATGATTGCTGCTCTTACAGATGATAGTGGGGAACAACTCATTGACGCCACTAGGAAACTTTGTAACGCATTTTCAGACCTTCTTACAGCTGCGGAACCTGACACGAAAGAGGTGAGAAAATATTTGATTAGTAAAATTGTACAAGTCAGTCAATCAATTATGAATACATAAGTCATTAAAGAATTGGAAGGTTTTTGATAAAGAATTTCTCCTTTTAGCCTCGTCAGAGCTTGTTGAGTGCGGCTGGACGTGTTGGAGATGCTTCGAGAGCTTTACTGAATACTATAGGTGAGGGAGACGAAACCCAAGATATGCTTTTGGCCCTTGCCAAAGCAGTTGCTAACGCTGCAGCCGCACTTGTGGTTCAGGCACGGAAGTGTGCAGCCACGGTGGATGACACTCAACTTCGGGAAGACGTGATTTCATCTGCTGCTCAAACTGCCCTGGCTGCCTCAGAATTAGTGGCTTGTGCCAAAGTGGTTGCACCCACTGTGAGTAAAGTTATTTCATTGTTTCAGTGAAACAAATGATTGCGACACTTATTGTTATTTTTTATTGATAACATCTGTTATACAGATCAACAACGAAAAGTGCAGAAACGAGCTGATGGGTGCCACCCGAAAGGTATCACAAGCTGTAGAAGCGGTGCTATCAGCAGTAGGCAAGTCTACCCAAAACAAAGCACTGAAAGATGATCTCCAATCCGCCGCTCGTGAAGTCAGTGATTCCTTAACTCGACTGATGGATCACATTCGGTAATTTTGCATTTCTCTTCCAGTTTGTTTGTGTTACAGATTTGAAGTTTGCAAAAAAGAAGAGAATAAATTGGAATTTTACATTTTTCAGACCGGCATCTCGAGCTTCTGTCCAAGAATCGCGTCAAGAAGAAGAAGCGGTGGACACAATCCTAGTCGCAACTGACAAAATCATAACCTCTCACGATTCAGCTGATATGGTCCGTCAAGCTAGAATTCTAGCTCAGGCAACAGCTCAGCTGATTCAAGCAATTAAAGGCGAAGCAGAAAAAACGCCGGATTCTGATGTACAGAGGAAGCTGATAGCTGCTGCAAAAGTTCTTGCTGAGGCAACTTCACGACTTGTTGAAGCAGCTAAGGCCTGTGCATCAATGCCAAATGTTCCTAAGAATCAAGAAGTTCTTAAACAAGCCGCCCAGGATCTCAGAGAAGCCACAAATTTGGCCGCTGGTGGTGCAGTTCAGAGAAAGAACTTGAAAAGACTAGAAAATGCTGCCAAGAACGCTGCATCTGCAGCTGCTCAAACAATCGCAGCCGCTCAGTCTGCTTCTCCTCATTGCAATAATGCTACAACAAGAGATGCTATGTCCTCTGACTGCCGAGCCGTTGCAGATACGATACCTCAATTAGTCAGCGCAGTTAAATCTTCTCTTCAATCTGGAGACGATTCTGCCCGAATCAATCTTATTGAGGCAACAGATAAGTTCTTGAGACCTTCAAATTCTCTTGTCGCCACTTCGAAGAATGCTGTGACTTTTATTGAAGAGACATCATCAGCCAGACATTTGTCACAATGTTCTCAAAAACTTGCTGTAGAGTTAGTTGAGCTTAGGACTTCCTTGGACAGAATCAAGGCTGATTCGGGATTAGTTAGTGTGACTGATCCTAGACGCCAGTTAGATACTGCAGCAGATAAGATTCGAGAAGTGAAAGAAGAATTGATAGTTTGCCGAAAAGCTGCTTCGAGAAATGAGCTACGGCCTCTTCCTAGTGATACGATGCAAAACTCTATTCAAAGGTATGAAGAATAAAGTGTATTATATTAGAAATTTTAATATTTTGTATGAAACTGACTGACTGACGTTTCAAAAAATAATTTACAGATTAACTTCAAGTATTAGAAAAGTTGGAAATTGCACAGATCAACTAGTAAATTCGGTCTCCTCGTCTGATGTGCCTGGTGCAACTCAGTCAGGCCAAGGAATGTCTTCAGGACTCACTGATCTTGTTTCTGCAGCAAGAGGCGTTGCTGCAACGACAAATGATGCTAGAATTTTACATGCTACTGAAGAAGTTTTGGAAAGAAGCTGGACATTGATACGCGAAAGTGGAGGACTATTGACCAGCGACGACTCAGCTCAAGAGAAGCAAGCTCAATTGAAACCATTAGCGAAAGGTGTTCACGATGCATTAGACAGAGTTGCAGGATCGTTTCCAGGTCAAAGGGAAGTTGAAGATGCTATAATGACTATCAATAACGCCAGTAAAGTTTTGGATGATGGAGTATCTGGCCTAAGAGGAATTCCTGGATCCAGAAACTATGGGTAAAAATCGAATAACTATTATTACAGAAAATAATTTTTAAGCGACCTTAATTTCCACTACAATTTTATAATTTTTCATTACAGGCAATTGCAGGGCGAGTTGCAGCAGTTAGCTTCAGAAGTAGGAGACTCTGCACTGGAAGTCGTGGGTGCAACAAATAATCCCACAAAACTGGGTCAGCAATCCAAAAAGTTTGGAAATAAAACAACTGAACTAATCAATACTGGATCACAATTGGCCGCGTTACATGAAGATATCGAAGTCCGTGAAGAAATTATCATCACGTTAAAAAATGTTTCGATTTCTACCTCTAACTTACTCATACAAGCAAAAGCAGCTTCGGCTAACCCAGATGCTCCTGGTATGAGAAATCAACTTTCCGCTGCTGCAAGGTACAGTATAAGATTTTAAGATTTATGAAAATAGCTTTAGTGTAGTAACTGTAGTAATCCATGAAGGGCCATGTTGACATTTGTATTACTGATTCCCAGGGCTGTAAATGAGAGTTTGAACCAGCTGATAGATGCCTGCTCTTCTGCAGCCCCTGGTCAAAAAGAGTGTGATAATGCTGTGAGAAGGATTCAAGCTTTGAAGCCCTTGTTGGACAATCCATCCGAACCTATCAACAATTTATCATACTTTGATTGCCAGCAAATTGTCGTTGACAAATCGAACCTCCTGGGTATGAAAACAATAAAACTTGTTTACGGCTTTATTATTTTTTTGGTCATTCGGTGCTTAATATAAAAACTATCGTTTTTGATACAAATGAATATGAAGTACAGCTCACAATCAGTTAAGGACTTGTATTATAATTTCTCAGTTTCTAACATTTAATAAACCCATACAAGGGGTATTCAGATGGGCTTATAGTTAACAGTAATTTAACAATTATAATATTGGAAAAAAACTTTGAATAGATCATAAAAATTACGAGTAGGTAGTAGTTAAACGTAGGTTGAATAGACGCAATAATAAATTAGCAGAAAAGCGATGTGTTTTGTTAACTGTGTTGTCCGAATTCAGTGGTGATGGTTGCCTTGCTTTGCTGTTGTAGGTGATAGCATGACGGGCATAGCCAAATTTGCCAAGGAGGGTCAGCTGGATCAATTTGGGGGCTCAGTTAACTCGGCTGCAGATGCAATTTGTGGAATGGTTGAAAGTTCGGCACAAGCTGCTTATTTACTTGCAGCATCAGAGCCGACTTCAGTGGCCGGAAAACCTGGTCTTGTGGATATGCATACGATTAATCATTCAGCTCAGAGCATTAAAACTGCTTGTCAGGCGCTTTCCAGCACCAAAGTTACTCAACAACAAGTTTTGACGGTGGCAACAACAATTGCAAAACATACTTCCTCACTATGCACTGCGGGTCGTGTAGCCTCGGAGAAAGCAAGTGACTCAACCACCAAAAGACAGTTTGTTCAAATGGCGAAGGATGTTGCTAGTGCTACTGCTCGACTTGTTAAAGAAATTCAAGGTAAGAAAATTACCATAGTTTACACTTTCTCTCTAAGAATGTGGTTTACGGTTGAAATTTTTTAAAAATAACGGATCCGCTTTTTCACGATTGTAGCATTGGACACAGATCAACAGAGAGAAACTTGTGGTAGAGCTACAGATGCCTTAATTAAATCTGTGAATTCGCTTGTGCAATACGCTTCTCAGCCTGAGTTTGCTGGAGTTCCTGCTAAAATCAGCGTAAAAGGAAGAGTCATTCAAGAACCAATAGTTTCTTCTGGCCGAAGTGTTATCGAAGCGTCATGCAAAATGCTCCAGTCTGCTAAATCTCTAGAGATAAATCCTAAAGATCCTCCCACCTGGAGTCAACTTGCCCAACAAAGCAAGCATGTTTCAGATTCAATAAAACGCCTCGTAACAGCTCTTAGGTAAGATATACATCAATGTATTTATAATAATAATACCTAATATTTTAGTATCATTATATCTTAAAAATCATCAAAAAATATTCTCATTGCTTCGACAGAGAGAAAGCACCTGGTCAAAAAGAATGTGAAAGTGCAATTCAGAAACTAAATGATTCTCTCCGAGAAATTAATCAAGCATCCCTTGCTGCTGTATCTCAAAACTTACCACAAAGGAAAAACAATACTGTGCAAGGCTTTGTCCAGAATGCTGAAGGATTACTAAGAAATGCTGAAGAGCATGTAGAACCTCTGAGGATTGCTGGAAGGGCAGAAGCTGAAAATCTTGGACATCAAGTGTCTTCCATGGTCTCTATTATTGATGCTCTAGTTACAAATATCATTGGAACAGCATCAAATATAATTGATACTAAAGAACAAGTAAACTTACTTGAGCGAACAAGAACCGTTTTAGAAAGTTGCGTGCAGTATATTTGTGCTGCAAAGGAGTCTGGAGGAAATTCCAAAGCTACTACTTTGCATCCTGAACTGGACATGAGTGCACAGGTACAAGACAATATTAGCTAGCGTTCGTTAAACGATGATTTTGACAGAAGTGTTAAAATTAAAATTTTCCTTTTTAGTGCTTTCAAGAAGGGTTAGACGATCTCAAATCATCACTGGAAAGAATATCATCAGGAGCTGGCGGCCTAATAGCTTCCATTTCTGAATCCATTGCTGCATCGATGGTAAAATTAGATCAGCAAGCAGCTCCAAGTAGTGCAACCGAAAGCTTTGTTGATTATCAATCAAGAATGGTAAATTCCGCAAAGGAAATAGCGCGCCTATCCCAAGAAATGGTTACAAAGTCGGCAATCGATCCGTCTCAACTGCCTCAATTGTCCTCTGACATATCCCATCATTACACACAGTTGGCAAACGATGCAAGAGGTGCAATCGCCACTACCATTTCTCAAGATGTAGGGATTCGAATTCGTTGCGGTGTTCAGGAACTTGGTCGAGCTTGCATAGACATAGTTCGCTATGGCGGAGCAGCTCAGTTTGCTCCTCCAGGAGACACATTTGCTCAGCGAGATGTATCAGATGCCAATCGTGTTGTCTCGGAGAAGGTTTCGGATATATTAGCAGCATTACAAGCTGGATCCAGGGGAACACAAGCATGTATCAATGCTGCATCAACTGTGTCTGGCATTATTGGAGATTTGGATACCACGATTATGTTTGCTACAGCTGGAACACTTCATGCTGAAGGAGACGAAACTTTTGCAGATCACAGAGAAAACATAATTAAAACAGCAAAGGCCTTGGTTGAAGATACAAAAACTTTGGTCGCAGGTGAGTTTACGATACGAAATGCATATTTTGTAACTACTTAAGATTGGCAGTGGAAGTAGTATTTAACAAATGTTTGTCAAAATTTGCAGGAGCTGCATCTACTCAGGAACAGTTGGCATCAGCCGCTCAGAATGCTGTTGCAACAATTGTACAGTTAGCAGAAGCAGTAAAGTTTGGAGCCGGGAGCTTAGGATCAAACAATCCAGAGTCACAGGTGATGCTGATTAATGCAGTTAGAGATGTTGCTGGAGCCTTGTATGATTTGATCCATGCTACCAAGTCTGCCGCGGGCAAAGGACCCACTGATCCCTCAATGCTGACCCTTAAGGAATCTGCAAAGGTAATTGCAGACCGTACAAACTTAACAATCTCTATCTGATCTCAAATTCAATAATCAAATTAATGTTCACAAATTTCGAAGTCCACCCGCTTATACACCACTCCTAGGCTCGTTGGTACCTCTTAACTTAAAGTGTGTGTTCAGGAATGTAGGAATATTGAGATTATTTAGCCTAACTACTCAGTTTACTTTTTGAAATAACCCATCTTGTGGTGTTAAGGTATCATAATCGCATTTCAGCATGCAGTACTGGTACCAAAAAATGCACGATTTGTCGTATTGAGCATGGAGTTCAGATATTTTCGAGAATATACTATCGATCGTATAAGAATATATGGATTAATTGATGAATCTATAAAGGCTGTTGAGGAGGATTGTGGACCAGGACGGTCAGAGTTGATAGATGAGTTGGTTCGAGCCTCCTTGAACATGGAGGAGGATGATTGGATCACTTCGCAAGATGAAGACGATCTTATTCTTCAACTCTGTGCTATCGATGCTACGGACTCTGGCAACTGAGGCATAATTTTTCATATCAATATGTTACAAGGATGATAGGGATACTGTCTGAAATTATTAGTTTATGAATTTTCAGTTTTAATGTTCAATTAGAAAAGGAATCATTGTGAAATACGATTCGAGTCGAACGACCGAACGGTGCGATTCAAAGCTTCATGTATTGCCTAGATAGGTATCTGTTTAGTTATCAGTTCGAAGTCTTTCTTTCTTCATTTAAGCCAATGCATATCATTACCACTTATCACTATACAATTTCTGATCAAATTTTCAATTTCAAAAAAATTAATTTTCGTAGAATTGCTATGTATCTTTCTAGGATGCATTTAAATAAACAGCTTGAAATTCAAAAGAGTACTTTATGCATGTTTCTTGAATATGAATAAAATATCATCACATATTTCAAAAAGTGAAAGTAGAGAACGTAAACCGATTTAAGGTAAGCGAAGTATCGTTAAAGTTTTATGTTTGTGTTAATGGCAGTGCTATGTGAGGCTACGGAATTGGCTGATAATGAAAAACTGTGACTTAACAATCGTGATTAATGAATTAAACTACATTGGTACGCCAGTAATGTTATTGCAGCATTGATATGTACTCGTTTACGTTATCTAAACTTGTAAGTGCAAGCTTATTTATTATTATGCTATGCTGTGAGCAAGCAAAATAGTGAAATTTTCAGTGTATTTTTTAAACGCATTTAGTAGTTACATTTATAAAGTTATGTTCATGTTGTGGAGTCCGTGGCACCTCCTTCTCCCTTCAGTTACCTTAATATTTATGATTTTATGTAGTGAAGTCAAACTGCTGAAAAATGAAATGATCTTGAATTAATCTAAGTAACCTTTACTAATTAGGTAGCTGATGCTCTTTTAGAAGAGTTAATTTTGATTGACAAGTGTGTTATTACGTAGTATGTATTCGTTATGTTCTTGTTGGTTGGTGAAAACATAAAGTTAGTTATTCACATCCGCATCTCTGTTCTGTCCGTGAGATAAGATGGGAATGATTATGTGGGTTTTGTGAATTAGTCTTTAACTTGTTTGAACAGCATGAAATCTTATATGGCCTCAGAAACATGTCTTAACTACTATCAATGTTTTTTTTTCAGATTATGGTGACAAATGTGACTTCACTTCTGATGGCAGTCAAATCTGTTGAAGATGAGCATTCAAGGGGTACACGTGCATTGGAAGCGACAATTGAAGCAATTGCACAAGAAATTCGGGTAAGAATCAAGTATCGATTCAATAAACATGTAATAAAAATAGATCCAAAATAAAACGCAGTGTTTTATCGATAGGCATTTGATTCACCGGAGGTTCCTAAGGGACGTACAATAACTCCTGAAGATCTTGTTCGAGTAACAAAGCCAGTAACTCAAGCCACAGCGAAGGCAGTTGCCGCAGGAAGCAGTTGTAGGCAGGACGATGTAATAGTTGCTGCTAACATGGGAAGAAAGGCTATTTCTGATCTACTCACAACAGTGAAAGCTGGAGCCTTTGGCGTTGAAGGAGAAATGCGTGAAAGACTATTAATTGCTGGACGACAATTGGCAATGAACTATAGGGAACTTCTTCAGTTTGTATTACACGCAGTCCACCATCCAGGGGCGGAAGTGAAGTCTGAGTTGACTCAATGTTCTAGGGAAATTGCTCAAGCCGTTACGGAATTGGTTGCCGTTGCTCAACTCATGAAAGGTATGGTATGCAGTTTTTTTTTATGAGTAAAAAATTGTCAAGTGTGTTAGATTACAAAAATGTATTTAATTATAATAATATGTAGCCAAGTACATATTATGGCTGCGATAACTTAAAATAGTCATGAAATGAAATGGTATATTGATCTAACAGAGTATAGCCGTAAACAAATTGATTTTTAGATTCAGTATTTCTTGAAAATTGTCTTTAGGCCGACGGTTTAGCAAAATTTCTATATATTTAAGGTC
>JAQFYJ010000474.1:0-13098 GCA_034694685.1 Isotoma anglicana | reverse complement strand
AGACAGATTCGAGTTAGTTAAAGCCAGTTAGTTAGCTAAAGGTTCATTTTAAACTTTTAAACAGGAATAGGATAGAAAAACGTCTGTAATAATAATACTCTTGCATAATATTCTCTGCAATAGTAAAGAAGATACTGGTTGCTGTGTGTATCTGCTTTTTTGCTAGTTGTACAGGGTCATACATTTCTATGCTTCTTTCTCGGGGTTTACTTGACTATATGGATAAAGTTGGTTTTCGATGTTCGAAAGACGCTTGAGTGTTTCAGTTTCACTACCACTGTTTCCTCTACTAGTTGCTCTTATCCCTTCAAAAATAGCACTTTTATTTTGGTGTTTGTGAGTCAGCGACCCTTGTGCTTGTGCAAGATATAATATTAAACTAGTGCTAACTTGCAATCTCAGTGCTTTTACTTACCATTCACGATATTCAATACTGCTTATAAGCATCCATTTTTTTTCATCAACTTGTACTACTCGTCTGCATACATTATATAGATAGAAAGAAGCTGCACTGGCTACAGGGAATTCAATCCGCATTGCCATTTGCCATTATTATTTTTACTTTATTCTAAACAAGTACACATAATATGCAAAAACAAGTTGGATGTTGGATTTAAAGCAGAGAGAGAGAGAGTTATAGGCAGAATAGTAATCTATCTTTGTATCCCATTTGAAACTTTGAAACCGAGGCCGGAGTACTGCCTACACTTTACTGACTTTACTATATACAAGTTGCCGGGTAGGCATAGTAAGTTTGGGTTACCCGGATGGCTCGCTTCGGTGGCATGGTGTGATTATGCTATTTAGTGCAAGTTTCTTTTCTACATCGTAGGTATTAGATTGTGCATATGGTCCGTGTCATGTTCAACTTCAAATCTCAAAAAACTTATCTTCAATGCCATACTCCCATTCTCAAAGTAAATGTGCATGAAAACATTTTCTACTTGTAGTTTATATCTGCTTCCATTCGTATACGAACAGTTTGATAATTTCTCATCTTCAAAGTTCGAGAAAAAAATCACTAATTTTGTCCTCAAATGACATATCCATGCTGAGTTATGTTATGACTGTGAACTGTTCACTGATTTCAGTTTAAAAAATACATACAAGTACCAGCTCTACCTTTTTACTCATAGGAACAAAAATGGAACGGATGGTTCTGTTTAAAAAAAATATTTTTAAAAGTCATCGATGACTTATGAATTTATTCAAAGAATACATTTTCTATAGTAAGTTACATTTAAATTTGAAGCTTATTTTAATTGGAAAATAATTAAATTAAAATGTAAGCACAATTACTAAAGCGATTCTTAAATGAAGCTTAATTTGTGCTTAAAAAAGTTTTTTCCCAATGGAAAAAAGAAACGATAACTCATCTTCAGCTTGCAATGTATTAGTTTAAGATATTGAATGTAGGTTGTATAAACGACAAGAGAGTTGCAGACTTGGAGATGATTTCTTCACCGTGAAATGGCGACTTTCTCGCATGAATGAAACAAGTTCTGTGTAAAAGTACATAACATTGCATAACATAAGATAGGAGCCCACCCGAGGAAAATACGATGTCGATGTGTACATTTTAATATGCAAAGAGGACGAAGAGCAGATGGATTATTTTGATCATGAATATGCATGCAGGCTAGGTAGGATTGTAGGATATTAAATTGACTTCAACTTTCTCTATCTATGAAAGTCTCAAAGTAAAAATACACCTATTTCTCTACTTTTATAAATATGTGAGTAGCTGTTAGCATGGAAAATGTGTGTTTATGACTAATATTTCATTTTTTGTATGAATCCACCCACTCGTCAATCTATAGGCTCATATTATAGAAAGATAATGTACTTTGAGTCATAGTTAATCTATTCTAGTTTCTACACTTCGAAAAACTTTATCTTATCCTCAAATCTCTTCCTTATATAACTTCATTTCCCTGACTTTTTACATTTCATTTCATTCCCAATGTAAGTCTTTCATTTCCATTAGAGCTTCATTGGATTAGCCCACACGATCAACTGTGGTGGAAATGTGTAAGTGTGTGTGGTGTGGGTGGAGATAATTTGTGACTTATGCCATTTTGAACTTTATAATATTGCTTTATAAATTGCTATGTGGTTATAACTTTTAAGGGTGTCGTTCACAAAGACATTTGTATCATTTTATAGCAAATGCGATATTGATTTACTTATAAGCTGCTTTAAGGGTCGCAGTATTTAAAATAATAAAAATATTTTAAATTCAGATTAAAATAAATTCAAATCACAAGCTAATGTCAACGGTTGAATGGTCATAAAAGTACGAAAAAAAGTCTTAACTTCTTACGTAAAATGAAAAGTACGTTCAACGTGGGGATAAATTCTCGAATAATTTGAATAAACAAGAGGATTATCCCAGCATGTGATAAGCATAAAACAGAGAGAAGGACGATATCATTGAAATAATAAAACATTTTTAAAAACATTATTTAGACCATGCAAAATGTAGTGAGTTGAACCGGATTTATTCTTGAAGAGACACCCTTTTGCCTTCTTACAGATTCTTCTCCCATTTCTTATAAAAAGATGTGGGCAATTAATTCCTTTTTACAAAAGAAAATCTCATTTTGCCCGGTTTAAACGATGTTGATTTTGCATCTTATTCTTCTTTGCTGCATTAATTTTATTTCATTGCATTACGCTGCAATGGAGATGAATTACATTACTTATAAATAATATTCTATAGCTGTACAATTGTACACCATTTGTACCTAGAGAGAAAAAATATACGTCCATAAGTCCTATTCATATACTTGACTTGAAGTCGGTACACACAATAATTAAAACTAATCTTGTGATAAGCTTTGAACTGAAAAAAAAGAAGTTTGTTATCTGGATCTAAAAACTTACTTAAAATGTTGCACTCACTTGCTTGCTCATGCAATACTAATGCAATAATAACCTTAGCAAAAAATAGATTAAAGTTCTTTCATTTCGATTTTGCCATTCCTTCGGGGGATTCTTTATTTTTTATGCAACTCAAGACAATAATCAGATCTATTATTAATATCCCCTCTCATCTTCCATGATTTCCGCTTTTTGTTTACTAAAATGTCTATAAGAATCTCAAGACAGGTTCTCCTGCACTAGACAAACTGACTAGAAAGACTTAACAGAAATTTATGAACTTTGTTTATCCGAGCAGAACTACAATTAATGAAAATTGAATCTCAATCACATTTTTTAATTTCTTTCCAATCACCTCGTCTGACCTATTATAAGCGGCTTTACGATACGCACAAAATAATTGTGCATAATTATTAAAGGCTAACGAGTTATATAGTTGAACATTGAACAGAATCGCTTATTTTACTTTATACAGATTAGCCAGTTGAGACTCTAACTAACTAAACTAACCAAGTGTACATACAAGTGATAGTGCATTAGAATACAAAAATACCGGACTGGACTGACCCATGGGTGAAACGGCCTTGAACCTCACCCCTAGCTTTTGAGACAAAAACCGCCACGATAGATTCCTTTTGTTTAAGAAGCTCACAAAATTTTCTAATGATGTTGAATAGAAGAAGAAGCAAGTAAAATACAAGTAAAATATTATGCATGTAACTTATATGTAATGTGTATAGCTAAACAAGTTTGAACTCCCTTGATACGTTATTATTATTCATAATCGTTAGAGAGAATATTATCTCAGCACAATTTGCATCATCATCTTCATTCTTCCGTCATTAAAGTGTAAGCAAGAATTCAATTGAAATCACTTCCAGTTTACAAATGAAAATAATAATCTTCTTGTTTGAATCGTCACACACAATTGTACCATCATAATATTTAATTCTATAAGTTAAAAACCTTAGCTTTCTTTTACCCACAAATTCACGAACTTTACACACAAGATTATCATTTAATTTAAAAAATCATTTATTTTAGGTAATGACATCTTACCCTTTCAATATGACTACGACGTGCCTATTATCTGATTAAAGATTAAATAAGCAATTCCATCATTTAAAAATTTTAAATTCAATCACGCATCAGATAATTTAGCTACCGAATAATACCAGATACGCTTTACATAGGTAGTAGAGAAAATTAAAGACAAGTCTCTAGCTTAAAGGAACTTGAGAGTCCTATCAGTCATCCAATCTGCACAGAAGAGTCTCTCATCTTCTCAGTATGAATTACCTTAGCTGTTGTGTAACAAAAGCCCTGAGGTAGGAATAATGAATGATAATATAATAATGATAAGGCTAAGCTATGAAAAGTTCATTGTATTTCTGGGGGAATGAACAGGCAGGACAAAACAAAAAACACCCAGTCACCAGTTGATCCTCCATGATTGACAGTGACAGTGTGAGATAATATAAAATCTTAATTATCAATTAAATTGAATCGTCTCATTTGTGATGAAAAATTGACTCACTTTTCAACTTCAACTACAAGAGGATTTAGTTCGACCCACACCACAAGGATATATTTCAAAGATTCATTTAATAATGCATATAATTATATACGAGATAAAAGATTGCAGATAACGTATAGTATAGCAAACATTTTATGATAATTATGCATTATTTTAATTTATGTTATAACCTGTAAGTCTACAGTTTAACTAATAGCTTGAGTATACGAAGAAGAAGCAAACCGATGATAAATGAAGTAGGCCTTTGACATTTGACAAAATGGTTAGTTCTGATTTGTTTTTTTATTCCATGAAGATTGTCGCATTGCATTGAGTTGAGTTGAATCTGCTGGCTCACGCATTTTCATCTTTTAACAATTGTTTTCTCGAATCCTCTTCTGATTTACCTTTTAAGCCCATTAGTTAGTCAAATTATGGGGGAATTCTCCCTCCAACTTCGTTTGTCATTCCAATCACATTTAATTTATTCGAGTATCTTTGTTAGTTAGAAAAACTGTTCACCAATCCAATCCAATCCAGAAGAAGGATGAAGGTAGTTTTGATAAAGATCTAACATAAAACATGTGTACTTTAAAATAATTGATGACGGATCGTACAGAGACTGTTGCACGGGTGTGTAATTAATTGCACACTGCCTTTTCCCTACCGTCTTCTTCTTCTTCTTCTTCTTCCAAGGTAGAAAAATCTAATTAGCTTTCTGACTGCGATCTTTGTACTTTTTACAACATCCAACCAAAGATCCAACATTACGGAACTTTTATTAGCGTTTCTGCAAGAAAATTCACTGTATTCTGTCATGTCACAATATATATACAGTATATATAATATTATAGCCATTTCATATATGATGGATTGGATACACACACACACACCATAAGTTAGTTACTTACTAGTTAGTAGTACCTGTCGGTACTAATTCCCAATTCAAACAAGCCAACCGGAAATCCACGTACATCCATTAATTTAATACATTACACCTTGTTAGATTAAACGGATAGAATTAATTAGCCCACTTGTCCTTTTTTATTAACTTAACTCTATAAGGTAGGTAGGTATATTGTATTGGGTAGTAGGTGTCATGTCATGTATGAAATAATTCCCTTATTTGTTTCTAAGTGATTCTCGTGTCAAGCCTCAATTGTCCAGAGCTTGTTGAACTGCTGAACTCCTGTTCTTGTTTTAAAAGGCATTTCATTATTATATTATGTATTTCTTCACAGTGTCTATAACACACAAGGTAAGTAATTTAATCTAACTTAATGTTACAGGTTTTCATCTCATCTCTATAAAAAAGCAATTTACCTGCTCATTGCTCATTTGGTCGAGTTCAATAGGCACAATTGAGATTCTATTATTATTGTTATATTATTGAGAGGAGAATGGACAGGTTAAGATAACACTTAAGAAGTTTGATCTCTGTCTTGACTACTTGAGAATGACCTCGGGTGACCACGCCTTGCTCACCATGAAATGAAATGAGGATAAGGATGAATACTTATTAATTACCATGTTACACACAAATTGACTGTAAACTACCTGAGCAGTTTCATTCCTTGTTACAAATATCTGCAGAAATTACTGCAGAAGCAATTTAAGAGAAAAAAAAATATATTGCCATAATAATATTTCTGGTTCTTCATTGTTTATGAGTTCGAGTAAGAATTAATCGGTGTTAGAGTTGCAGTCAGACAATTAAATGATTCAATTAAAAATCAACGCACAGAAGAGTACACTCGATAGTTTACAGCTATTACAACCAATAAAATAATACTATGAGTAATACTTTAAATCTTTAAAGCTGAATGTTGTTGTTACTTATTATTACAGCTTGGTAAAAGAAGGAGAGAATACATAATAACAAGATTATATTTTTCTAATCATCTTTCTCAACACCATTAACATTTCTAATGAATAGATGAAAGAAGAGTGGTGAACTTAAACCCATTAACAATACTTGTTGCTTACCAATAATAAATAGTATCCACGACTAAATACTTTCCTACCCTATGCACATACCATACACTATTAAGTGTTGAAGTTTTTTTGTACACAGACACGTCCACAAATATTCTCAAAATACGTAATAATAATTCCTACCCGACCTAACCCGAAAAGCTACCTTGTCAGCCACTGCCACTGGCTCTTCTTAAATAAAACAAAATACGAGATTAAAAATCCCAGGTAGTAAATGCTTAGTAGTAATTCATTCAAGATTCAGGTAGAGTGTAACAAATCTTAAAAGTACAACGTCCGAATTTTTTCTTTCTCTCTGGACAGGAGATGTAAATGTAAATCTCCAATCCTCATTTACTTATTATTATGACTCCACGTCACAACAGATTTCATTAAAAGTTAAAAATTAAAATTAAAATAGTGAAATTAATTCAATGATGGACACTTATGACCTTGCCGAGTTGTCTGTGACGATTAAAATTACACTGCATAAATATTCTTGGCGTTAAATCAATCAACTAATCCACCTTTAGAACTTTGGAGAATTTGCTAATGGACTAGAAGCTCTTAATATATTATACCTTTTATTCTCTTGAGTAGTAAAAAGGATTAATACGTACACTACAAAGGTATGGATGGATGCATGTGCTGGGGCTTTTTAAAAAATCTTGCATAATGAGTCCCTTCTGGTTGCATCTGTTGATGTTTAGAGTTTAGATGCACGTTGAATTATAATCAATCTAACTTCAACTATTAATGAGATCATTCCTCCTGCCTTTTACTTTTTATTACTTTCTTCTTCTTTAGATGAAGATCGTCATCCTATAGCTCAAGAGTCAATGACAATGTTCAAAGGTCAACTCTAGACTTTTTCTATTTGCACAAAACTACCTTTCTTCCTGTAACTTAAGAACTTTGAGATTACAGTTTAATTTAAATCATTTGTATGCTGTTTGATAATTTCGTGTTTTTATTAAAATTATCCAAATTATCGTAAGATTCATGAAAAAAAGCTTTTAATTAATAAGGATTTATACACAATGGTTTAAAAAAGTTACTGAAATGAATTAAAACTTTTACATTAATTAAATGTTTTAAGTCATTGACGCATTGCCTTTAGAGTTAATTTAATATGTTATACTTAATTATTTCTTACTTCCATTAAGAAAAAAAGGAATGAATATTTTTTCAACAAAATAGTTCTAAGAATCGGCTACTTGTTCCAAACGCACATTGGAGAACAAACAATTTTAGAAGATTGCGTGCAGATAAGATAGAATTTGTTTTTAAGAATGAAATAAAAAAAGTTAGTTTGACAGCTTCAACCCTTAATTCCCTTTCTTCAGTGTAAACTGAGGACTTTTTCTACATACCTTCATAATGTAGATACCTACTGTACTCGAACTGTTTTTTTTCAGCTGCTCAACACTCAGTCGGTAGTAATTAAATAGAATTGACCAAGTCATGTGTGGTAATTACAGGTTGAAATTTAACTGGACCACCAGTTGTTGAAATTAAGTTAAAATTATTCACCAACAGCCAAATACAAAAGAAGTACTGAAGAGAGAACTTTGTATAGAGAGACTAGAAAATCTTGTTTGATGGCTTAATTGTTCTTTCTCCATAATAATTACAGGATATTAACTGGAAATTGGTTAAACTGTACACACGCATGAAATAAGCCAGAATGTGTGCATCAAAATATTTGTAATCTGATATTTTATGCTCAGTGATTCTCATGGGTAACCGATTCAAAAAATTACAGAAGTATCAAAGAGAGTTATTTGAGTTACAAAAGTTTTGAAAATTTTATACTGATTCTTTACTCGCTTTTTTGTCAGTATCGTGAATTTTTCCATAGTTTAAAATCATGCTATTAAGCATGATAAACAACGGGTTAAGAATCTATTGAAGAGAAATAATTTTACAGCTAATTTCCATTTGCTTACTATAAGCTAACATTATAGATCATATAAGAAAAATACAGAATCTTGAATTTTAAAAATTTTGCAGTTTTTTTTGCAAAGTAAAGTTAAACGAGGCAGATTAACTGCCTGCCTGGTTATTACAAGAAACAGAACCAAATTGGAATGTTTTGCTAAATCCGTTAGTTATTACTGCAAGCCCAAAGATAAAATACTAAATAAGGGTAATTATTTAAAATTCCGTAAAAAGCATCCCGATCTTTACATAGATAACTGCAAAAATCAAAAGAGAAATAAACTTTGTTACAATGCGTAAACGATATAAAAGTTGTGAATAATAGGTTTCCTACAGCGTATGCAAACCCTCCCACCATAAGTCAATAATAGGCAAGTTAGTGTTTTTTATGTGAAATTCTTGAATGTGTATCAGATAGTTGTGAATGTTTTTCAACCAGCCCACCCGTCAGTCTCGCAGACAGTAATGACCCACCTGTTGTTGGTTAATTGGTATAAAACAACTAATAAAGGCTTTCGTACCGCTTAATCTAACTTGCAATCTTTTTGACGCTTTTACTTTATTTGCTATCTGAATCGAATTTTATGTTCTCTCTCTTCTTTCAAAAATACAATAAACTCACATCTAAAAATTACTATCATCTAGATATTCATTTTTCTACAGTAATAAAACGATTTATCTTATATTATTATACATATTAAAAACAAACATAATTGCATCACAGTAATTTCCTTCTAATCCATCCACTTGGTTTAGCAAATAAATCTTTATATATAATCTTTCCTATTCTATCAGATTTAATACAAATTTCTTTAAATAATCTAAAGCAAAGATCCCGAATTAAATTATCTTCGAATTGTAAATTCCAAGCAGCCATCCAATCCACTTGGATGTAATTCACAAACCATTACCATTCCCAAGTTAAATTATATTTACAATTTTCATCTTTTTTTTCTTGCAAAAAGAACCTCTTTTTCATTGTATACATTGGTTTCTTTTCTTCTTCATCGACGGTATCTTCTTTTCCAAGAAAGAAGATGTTAAGATTAGTGTTAACACAAGGTAGAACAACTTAGGTGGCTTAGTTTTGCTTTGCTTGACCAAATAATAAATTCAACATACCGAAAAGCCCAAAGAATTTTAAAACCACTTGCTGGCAAATCAGTTGTTCCGCTTTGGTTGTAATACCATTTCCTTTGCATTTTCTCAATGAAATCATAATCTATCTTGAATTACATATTTTTTCATAGTCGAATTTATTTCTTGGATTTATTTTTTTTTAACTTCTTTTACACCAATTCATCAAAATATTTTTTATAATATTCTACAGTGGAATTTTTATACATGGTTTTTTATTCTCTCGTTAAGAATTGATGCATTGTACAGATTTAGATTCTAAAATTGAACTCAATGACCTCCTATGATTATATCAGGTACTTTCCACCCAAAAGTTAAAAATAGGCTTTATAGTATTTATAAGATACACATACATAGATTGACTCATTCCATCATTATTTTTATCATAACAAAATAATAAAAAAGTCTAGTGAATTTAATCGTATAGAAATGAGACAAAAAGTTTAACCTCATTTGTACCTTGACTGTTGTTAAAGAAACAATTAGGAACGATTAAAAGTGTTGTAATCTGTCTGAACACAATTGGTGCTTTGGAAGCGGTCATAAACCCTATAGTAAAAATGTGCGAGTGCATATTTTGCACTTGGATGAACGCAATGCATCATGATTACTATAAAACTTACCTAAGCTAACAGTATTGCATCGTTTATTATATTAATTGTCAATTAGACAAAAACTTATTTTTTCTGTAAAAAGAGTTTCTATTATTTTTCTATTTTCAAGGTGTGATTGTTTGTTACACAGGTGTAAGATTAACTTCGGGATTTGATACAGAGTCATAATTCTCGTTTGAAAGTATACATTTATAAAAACACGTATCCATTGTATCAGTATCTTGTTAGAAGAGATAATTATTTCTTCAATTGTTGAATCGACACGAGTAGGATTTTTGCAATCCAGTTTACGGGTAAAATCCTATGAAAAATTCAAAACTCTTGTTAATTGCTCCTGAAACTTCCTTTTCCTGGGAGATGAATCAATCAAATGTCAAAATGATCTTGGGAGATAGACAAGCTTTGTTGGGTAGCTTACCAGCTAATTACAAAAACAGCCGGTGCCTTATTTTATTTATAAATTCAAGATCCCCAACACTGATTAGTTGCTACTTTGAGGTGTCAGAATTTGAAATATTCTCTTCTCTTAATAATATTCAAACGGTTTTCATTTTTTATCCACGCTTTTTGATTCTGGCCTGGCTTCGTATGCGAAATTAATTAGTGAGGAAAAGTGCAGAACATAATGGGAAAATTAATGGACAACTACTTTTCATAACATCTTGTTAACTTACCTCATTTCTATTGGGGTCTTAATCAACTTCTTGTTAGCATTTTAAAAGGTCACTGCTTTGATTATTTATGGGAGAAATTACCTCCGTTTTCTATTCTTCCCTTGTTTGTAATATTTTTGGCACTGGAATTCAATTTTAATTAAAGTCTTTCAACGGAAACTTTTTATCATTTGAATAATTGCAAATAGCTTAATTTTTCAAGTTTATTCCATTAATCAATTGGCATGGCACATGGGTGGGAGACATTGCTAAGATGAAGATGGATGCATAGCATAGCATAGTGTATTAAATTAGGTAGAGATTCTATAAATGAAAAAAAAAGTTATGACTGGTCTCCTCTGAAGCATTCAACTGAGAGACGCGCACCAGTCGTTTTCTAAGATAGTTGATACCACCTTAGATGAAATATATACGTACTTATCTCCGAACATTAAGGTCTTATCCGGTTTAATAAAAAATGTTCAGATCAAGTGTTTCTTATCTGAGGATCTGCTTAACCGAAGTTAATTGCTTGAAAACCGCAACCATTTCTTAGAGAATGAATACGGGATATGTTTAGACCACCATACACATTAGCGGTCAATAAAACTTGTTACTTTCTGTAAAGCAAGCTTCGTTATTGATTAATCAACTTAATTGTTAATTGTGCCCATGTAAAACTTGCTGATTCACTTTAATTAAAGTTTTCTAAACTGAATAAGCAAAACGCATAGTGAAAAAAATTCGCAAGGGAAAAAAATCTTTGTGAAATTTTTTATGTGTAAAATGTGACAATATTGTCTTTTAAGCTTTTTATTACCACCGACAAATTTTGTTAAAAATCATTCTTCTTTTATTCATTAGTGTTTAGTTTAGAGTAAGTGAATGAAAAGAAACAATAATTTAAAATAAAATCCGCTTAGTTCTCATCTAAATAATAAAATGCTTGCATAAAGTTGTCATTAAACTGAGAAAAGCTCAGACATGCAGGTGCTTAATATACCTAAAGTAAAGTATTATGAGATGGATTGGGAGTTAAATAGGGTTATAGCTTAACACATTGAAATTAATACATAGATGAGAAACAGTTTAAGCGTTTTAAGAACAGGATTTTGTGGAACGAGGTAGTTTTGTACTTATTAAAAAGTTAAGGTTTTCAGGCTCTAGTTGTATGTTCGCTTCAAAATGGTTTGATTTTGGTTCGAGGCTAATTAGTGATTCCATCCGAAGGGTTGCACCTCATCTGTTCCTCTTTTCCTCTTGTTAAATGAATATTATTATGATTATTATAGTTTTACCTCTTCTTGTGGATTACAAACTGCTACTGGTCTTTACCTCTTCTGCCATCAACATCATCCACCCATCCATATGTCTATAATATCGTGTTAGTCATATTATTATATTATTATTAATAAGGTATATAACCTTAGCTTAGAGGAATATTTTGAATTAAAAAAAGAGTAAAAAATTATAATACTATAGAGAGAACTCCTTTTCTTTCTAAAGTTTATAATAAATATTTAAATCATTGACTGGCGAGTAGTTGTCCAAGCCTTCTTGACTATGTACGTACACACTCTTATGGAAATAATATTATTTCGTTAAATAAAAAGAAAAACCTGCTCTCTTCATTTTATTTTCCTTGTCATTTTTTTCCTCCTCCTTTTTCTTTAACCTTTTCTGACTGATCTGAACCCTTCAATTTAATCTGATGATTAATATCCCAAATTCCCTTTCTTCTTTTGCGTGAATTGGATTTTTATCCTTTTCCGATCTGCTCAAAAGCATAATCTTGAATCGTTCCATTGGATTACAATTAGAATATCTTAGACGTAGTACAATTCAAGGGAAAACACAATATAAAATCATCATACGAGATCAATACAAAATACCGGTAGGTAGGTTGGCTGGGTATTAATACAGGTTGGCAATATACCCTATTAAGATTTAAGACATGTTTTAACTATTTCTCTTTTACATACACAAGTGGCTATGGTGGGTCCAGGTAGATATATTGTTTAATAGGCTCATATTTAATTCCCAACTTCGAACCTTGACTTTCTTATAAGTTTCGTATTTTCTACCTGATGCGGGAACAAATAATACCTTATAAATATTTCTCATCTACCTTTTAAGTGAACTTGGGTTTTGAGATTGAAAGTGAAACTGATTTTTATCCTTTGTATTTTGTATAAGTAGATTTTTAGTTAGAAGAAGTTGCATGCCAATGAATTACGTTTGCTTTTACCTTTTTCTTTATTTGCTTCTTTCTTCTTTGATGCTTGAAAATCTACTTGAAAATTATTGAATCGATTGCGTTTAAGACTTTAGATAATCGTTATTTAATATTATGGTAATGTTATAACAGGTTAAATTTATT
>JAQFYJ010000473.1:0-13139 GCA_034694685.1 Isotoma anglicana | reverse complement strand
AAACCGGCCTATTATTACTTCATCACAAAGTCCCATTAAATTGGCCACTAGAGAACAAGGGAGAAAAGACTAAAATATCTAAAGCTTTCAAACTTTCAAATAGAAATAAGAGAAAAAAATCTATATAGAATGAACAGATTCAAGTGTTCCTCTATTAAATTCAATCTAATAATTGAATTAGCTTTCCGTCGACAAATAATAGGTAACTTTGCCATAAGAGTAATACCCACTGTCATTTACCCTCTCTCTCTCTCTCTCTCTCTGCATTTATGTGAAAAATGTATAGATATAGGAAAGGGATTTATGGGAACCGATGGTGTCCTTATGTTAAGATCGGCCAACCTTCTGCTCTTCATTCATTCATAAAGAGCAAGTTCATCCCACCCATCTCATCAAATCCGATCTACTTTGATTTAATAGTTATCCATGCGGACTTACCTTTCACTTAATAGAGGGATCAATATTTATAAAAGTAATCCTATTAAAGTAACAACTTATCCAGTCATCCATCCATAAGTCCTAGTAGTAATAATAATAATAACCTTATGTGATGTCTACTTGTTGTTGTATATTATTTATTTTATACCCTGCCTAGGCTAGTCTTTCCAGGCAGATGGATTAAATTTGTAATAATTCAATACACTCTCTCTCTGCCTATTCAATGATGATAATAATGATACAAAATACTAAAAGCGTACCCGTTTACCATTATTATTATTATCTCGAGTGTTCGTTCAAATGGGATGATAGACGTTTTACAATGTGAACACTTTTTCAAATCCGAATTTAATGGAGGAATACACAATGTAATGAATGACTTTACTATTGTAACATAAGCGTTGCTCTTGTCAAGAGCCAATTTATTGTTGCATTAGTTCGAGTTCGAAAATATATTTTATTATTATCATGAAATTTCAAAGGATTCTTTTCATAACTTTCAAATACGTTCTACATCATTAATACTTTGATTTTTACTAATCTACAGTGTATTAATACTTATCTAAAATAAGTCGCTAGATTTGAAAAATAAAATAAATCATTTACAAAAGTTTTAATTAAAAGGTCGGTCATTAATTAGTCACTAAAAATACAATATTTTCACTAATTATGTTAAAAGCATTGAAAAACATGAAATTGTTTTTAGAAAAAAGTTTTCACATATTGAAAAATAACCCCCTTGGGGACCCTAATTTGCGAAAAACTCTAATTTTGCACATGCGAAATACTTTGGAAACATTTCTTAATTTATACACCTAAACTATCTAAAACCATATAAAGTATCATATCGTATCCATATCCAAGCCTTTAAAAATGCAAATTCTCCGAGCTCAAACTAATTAGCCCATGCGTTCCGGGTGCGAATAAACGAATCTTGTACAAGCATAAGAGAGAACCAACAACGTAATAAAAAATAATGATAGAAAAAGCGGAAATAGGGAAAATTAGTAATGATCGTCGTGAGAGGAAGGTGCTTGTATATAGTATTAGTAAATAAAAAAGGTGTATAATGATGCGAGTCGAAGAAGTGGGTAATAATTTCGGAGGATGAAATGATACCCAGAGTGACTGTGTGGTGGTAAGAAGTAAAAAAATCGGTTTTATTCACTTGTGCCGGATCTCGTTGGCCCTATTGGAGCGGAGCTGGTTCAAACGGGCGGAGAACTGGTTTTCAGGCGGAGCTCCTGCCTCTATCCCACTGAAGTCTTTAAACAATCTTTGTTGCCTATCCCTTGGCAATGTGTGAAACAAATAAATGCTAAAATCCTCTCTCATTATTTACTTGTATTCTACGCTCTTCTCCACCTTCATCATCATCTCCAATTATTATTACATTCACTTTATCTATTTTCTTTCTCTCTCTATCTCTATCATACCTTATTTACAACATTTGTACAATTACTAATCTATTTTACAGTTTTACCTATTCTTCTCTTTACAAATATTGCAAGTATCAATTCCCTTTCATTGAGTTGGGTTAGCTCACCCGGGTTCTTACCTTCTTCTTTATTATGTTTTTTTAATTTTTAATGTTTAAACTTGGGATCAGCTTTTTACTTATGGTAAGTAAAATGTATACAGGATCTTAGTTTTATGCATAGAACTATGTTTTATGTTTTATGGTTTTTAGAGCTTTTAACGAATGCGATTTTAATTTGGTTTTGTCGTTCAAATACGTCTAAATTAAAAAAAAATTAGAATCAGAAATTAAAACGTTGTCAAAATAAACATCTCAAAAGAAACCAGTTCCGCAAAAAGTATAGTAAAATGCAAAAATAACATGGTTTCAATAGGGTAATTAAAACCCTGCCGACCTTCGGGTTGGCATATATACTAAAATTGGAACGATACAGAGAAGATTAGCATGGCCCCTGCGCAAGGTATTTATTAGGGTAATTAAAAATATTCCGGTTGCAGCTTTAAAATCATTTATTGGTTAGAGTTTTTCAGCAATTTTTGTACGCTAGAGTTTCCTTGAAAATTTTTATGAAAAATTGAAACCTTTTCAAATATCGATTAATATTAAATGTTTTTTTTTTAATTCCAAAAACCCCCGGTGCTATACACCCTATATGTTTACTAATTAAATGAAACGCAATCTTATAAAAATGTTTCAATACTAAAAAGTACCTCAACATTCAAACACGTCACAAACTAAAAACATGAAATTAATTAAAAACATATTTTTAAATCAATCGCATCTTCCACCCAATGTAACTTTCCAACTGCATCTAATTAAAAAAATCTGCATCATTCATTACATCGTATCCCAAATCGAATAAAAAAATTCATCCTCTATCTGTATCTCTCCACTGCATGCGTATTTCTGATCTATGCACATCCCCTGGAAAATACAGTCACCCTATCAGTGAATCTGCATCTGGTCTATCTTTTGTGATGATGATCGTGTGTCACAATCCTCCTTTTGGGTCTCAAATCCGAGTTTCATATAAAAGTGAAACCCTCCTCATTTACGCATGTGAAAAAGGGATTGAAATGCGCTGGGTTGAATCTCAAGTAGCATTAAGAGAGGAACTCCAGAGCCAACTAATGTTTGTACACTGATGCAATGTTGTATACATTTCATGGAATAATAATAATAGAAAGGAACCCGGACGATGGAGGACCATCGACCATGAAAAGCTACCAACCCGAAAACAGCCAAAGAAAAAGTAAAAGGCACCCGTTATACCTATTTACTACCCACCACACCACACACCAGTGACTACTACGGAGTCACAACCTCTACCTATCACCCATACCACCATCACCCTCTATAAAGGGGACCTTAATATAAAATAAAATCACATCAAACGATTTAATATCCACACTGGTATGGTATTTCTGCCATTAAAAGGGAAATCCTCAGTCCAATTCCTCATCTAATCATTAAAGATCGTCATCAACGAAGGAAGTAGTTGAACAAGGACTCAACAAATTGACCACTCAGCAACCATACCATTATCAAATTAACGATCCAACTCATATTAGCTCTCTGTGCAATAAATATATACACGGGAAAAAATTAAATTCCTCAAAAAAAAGAAAGTAAAATTGCACACAGGAAAATATTGCAGGACATACAGAAACACTTAAGTTAGCCCGTGTAGCCTAGTGCGAGCGATAAAACCAATTTTTTAATAGTTCTTCGAGGTCGTTCAAGGATTGAGTAATTTTACTGCAACAAAAGTATAGAAAAAAGTTAAGGATAAAAATACTTAAAAACGAGCGCTACCTCTCTATTACATATATATAAGCAAAGCCCTTGATGCATGCACTCTGGATTGGATATTTTTTCTCTTCTGGAAGAAAACGATGATTACATTATTATCATTTAATAGCTGTTAATAGTATCAAGTAATATAAGTGAGTGTCAGTGGCAAGTTATTTGTAACTTTTATATCAACTTTGTGTCTACATAGTTGGTCTCAGAGTAGTTTGGCTGAATGAGATGAGGTCGGTCATCCTGTACTTACTATTACTACACACACTGCTTTTTGTACATTTACTCTTGTGCTAATAGAGAGGTTTCCTTCTAAAGCTTTTGGTGAACATTTGCAACACTCCCAACAACTCCTACTGACTTGACTCTTGAGGTATTTTTCTTCCCAGTAAGAAGGAAAAGAGTGAGCAGTTCTTTCTTCGAGCGCCGAGTCGACCCATTCCATCCACTAAAAGAAGTCTCGAAGACGTTCTATTGAAAAAACCTAGCTAGACTACTTTGCTTGCTACCACCAAACAAAACCAAACCACCCTCAATAATAATACGACTTCATCGTTTAATTGCATGTGCATCGGCATTTCATATTCAAACATTATTAAAACAAAACTCAATATCAACCAAGTCAATCCAACAGACACAACAGAACATTAAACATCTCTTGGGATGGAAAAATAAGAGAACATTTCTGAAATATAGTAAAAACAAAAACCTACACAGTTAAGGTTCTGTAACATAACTTGAGTTCCCTGTCTGTCTGTGCAGTTGAGAAATAAATTTCCACCGAAGAGACAAATTAAGTGAGTGAGTAATTATCCTCTGTGTGTAGAAAACACGGGGCTATTTAATATGCAAATTCCTCTTGAATAACATGAGACAAAATAACTATTAAAGACTATATATAAGTTTTATTCACAAACCCGAAGGAAAGTACTACCTTTATTTCTACTCTACAACGACGTCGACCACCACCAGGACATAAAATCCTCTTTATAGTGGAAAAGAATAATAAATTTTTAATAGTATTTCTGGGTGAAATTCCATGTCAAACATTGGAAGCAATTTGCAATTTGGCAGACCCCACAGTAAAAATATCCCAATTGAATACCAACAAGTATTGAAGAGAAAAGTATTAAATAAATAAATTGTCCATACTCCCATCCCATCCTTGTCAACTGATTAAACATCTGCTGTCTACAATCTATAGAAGGAAACATTTGAAGAGACAAACATCAGGGAAGTCTATCTACCATTATATTTAACTCTACCACTACGTTCATTGATTGATTCCTCTAAATCACATCTATTATCCCCCCAATTACAATCCCCCTATCATTTTACCTTCATTTTATTGTTTTCAATTTCACAAACATTTTTTTTTTAAAAACCTCATAGTCTAGCCTACACAAGAAACTAGCATTAACTTCCGTACGATAATTTCGTCTTATCTGTAGGAAAAAGTGAGTGAATATGCCAATAATAAAATGTGCCTGTGAGTTTGCCCATGATAAAATCTGCCTAATAATAGTAGACCAATTGTCCATAGTCACATTCTTCACATTACTGTGCATAGGATTGGTGAAATACTAAAGTGACATGAGCGCACACATCGTTGACACCGCTCGTTTGTCATTTCTCCAGTAGTTCCAATCCAATCATGCCAAATCAAATCTGTCCTTCTCATCAGTCAACTTCAACCACCACTCCACTACTATCAACAACTGCTGCAACACTATTTATTACTACCGATATCAATATCACCACCACTGCTACTATCATTTCTCAAACTACCCAACCTTCCTTATAAAGGAAGAGAAAATAAAAAAAAACAACAAATTAAAATCTATACTGTACCCATCATAAAAATAAAAAAACCCAACTGGACTTATCAATCGTGGTGAAAGACATTCCTCTGTGACATGCATCATACCTGACAGTCAGTCCAGTCCAGTCCAGTCCAATCAATTTTCACGGGGAATGGCAAATTTGCAAATTATCGGAGAGACACAGTGCAAGTGCCATTAACTTCATATCATCATCATCATTTAATCCATCCAATTCCACTCCACCACACCAAAATATTAAATATTACTAATTCGATCTAACAGTGGGAGAATCCCAATCCAATCCAACTACACTTACTCACCTATTATAGCCTTTTTAATATAAGGTGAATTTCATTCTTGAAGAAACAAAATTCAATGCCTTTCTCATTATTACATTACTCACTGGTGCAGAAAACAACTCGGAGTGAATAATCCAATCCAATCCAATCCAGCTAAATACCCACCACCCGATCGATAACACACAACATATGTATTAAAAAATGAGAAAACTCCGAATATAATATAAACATTTGAGTGTGTTTCTTATTATATTACTCCTTGCCTAGTACAGTATATAATAAAAAGTATCAACATTGAACTATAAAATAGTCAATATATCATTCGAGGATAAATTCGAATAAAAATCAGCTCACAATCAGTATCAACTCAGCCCCCACGTTGACTTGCCCTTCAGCCATAAAAACTGCCAGTCTTCATTTAATTCTCCAATTAAACCTTGAAATATACCTTAACCAAACAAAGTACCTCAAGTAATCCAGAGTTGCAGAAAAAGAAACGAGAAAATTAGGTCACAAATTTCATAGACTCGACTTGGTCAGTGATTCATTTTTTTTATTAACTGAACTATCCACTTTACTAGAAGACTATCTCCAGTCCACACCAGTCTAAGTCATATAAATATTATTATAGTGCTTGAGTTTAGTAAAAGTTAATATTTCTCCGTGGAGTGATCAAAACAGAGAGAGAGAGAGAGAGAGAAGGACTTTCCATGAAAATGTCTGACTCAGAGTCCAAGGGGGCATCTGGAGAAAGGATGCGTTCCTCTTCTCCCAATGAGATCGATATGGAGATGGAAGATGATGACCAGGAGACTTATGTGGACACTTCGGAGGAAGATGTCGAGGATGAAGATGAAGACGTGGACTTGGAAGATGAACCTAGTAGCAAACTATTAGAGCAAGGGAGAATAAGAGAGAGAGAAGCCTTGCATCAACTCCATCATCATCACCAAAGCTCTTTAATTAAAAACAATAAGACTGAGAAAAAATTGTCATTCAGTGTCGCCTCTCTACTTGGCCAAAAGGATGAGAAGGACAGTGATGATAGCAATACGGACAAAAATTCCCTCAGGTAAAAAACACACTCTCTTTCATTTTCATCTTAATTAAGCAATTACATTAAAAAAGACACCTTATTGATTGCAAAAAAATAAATATCTCAATCTCAACACTCCCCAATAGAAAAAATTAAATACCACTCCGCCCAACTGATCCTCCCCAAGTGTTAATAAACCTTTAAGCTTCTTTATTCCTTTTTAAAAAGACTTTTTAAAAGGTCCAAGTACGAAATAATAATCTCCTTTTCTTTTCATACCTTGAAGATGTAAGCCTTCAAGATGATTATTATATAAAAGGATAATTTATAGATTATAGGATATTGAAATTTGAAAATAGAAAAGGAGCATCTTACGCAACGAATGAATTATACATGAGCATACATATATAAGAGGACAATGAATGTGACAATAGTATTTTTTCTCAAGTGGTCCCTTGGACAAATGGGATTATTCTAGTTGAATAGCCAGTGCAAAATGAGCATAAAGTCTCTCTCCCTCCTATAGAGCCATTCGGTGTGGTTGACAGGGTGTAATTCTATTAACACTCTCTCCATATAAGCTAAGCTTATCCATTTAAACTGTGTAGTTAATGTCACACCAGTAAATAATCATCTATGAAGGTGAGTGGACCCTCATGGGGATCACCCTATAGAGTTAATACTTTAGTAGAATAGTTCCCAAGTCAACTCACAGGTATCATTTTTCCTTAGAATTATATTATTATTTTGAAAGAGGACTTTGAAAGGGACAGTCCCATAGAGCGGTGTGTCTCTCCACTTATCTCCAGAGGGATTACCAGTTACTACTACAATAACAATATGAACTCGCTTACAGATCCTTTACCTTTGACACACTTGAACATTCAACATTTTTCCTCTGAAATTCATTGTCCCCACTTTAAGGCTTGTGATCCATCCATACCGATTTTTAGACGCAAGTCGCAGATGAAATACATAATCCTTGTGAAGTTGTAATATATACCTAGTCAGTAAATAAACCTAGTTGATGAGGTTGAGGTTACAGTTGACTTTATTTATTTTATTTCATAAAAAAACATATTATACACACGCTAAGAAAAAAAAAAGCTTTCTCAAGAACTCTTTTACATTTATTTTATAAATATATCCCTAACTAAGAAAAGAGGTGGAAAACTTTTACTTGACTTTCAAAGAAAACTGAATGAAAGCTTTTTTTCTTTAACTCTTTACATTTCAAGGGCTCTGTCTCCTGCCTATCAATGTCATTGAAATTTTTAAATTCGTATATGTCAACCATTTTTATATTATAGGGATATATTATAATGACAAAACTACAAACCCTTTTTATTTTATATACTCAAACTAGCCTATCATTCTCCTTAGGTGACATATCGTGACATGCTCTATTACCCGGGGGAATAATATATTATCTAATATAAAAACGTTTATACTGTTATATTATAGGTTTAGTTTATTTTATAAGGTTTTTATTTGTCTCAATTTTCCAACCCAATAAAGAATTTGTTCATTAATTAATTAATTTCAGTTTTATGGTTATAAGTAATTAATCTGTTATTAGTATCCCTGTCTCCCTGTATGTGTAATGTATGTCTTACATTTAACTATCTTAGCGAAAAACTAATTAAAAGCAAAAACAGGTCGTCAATAAATACCAAATAATCGAAAAAATCAAAATAAATAATTAATAAATGTTCCCTAAGAATTCATATGCATTTGCAATTTCAAACCAAAATGCCAAGGGCAAACCACCGTGCCTATCTATCCAAGTTCCAAGTGCTTAAAAATTAGGTAAACCATAAATCCTCAAAAGTATAAAATTCTTTTGATAAGTTTTTTATAAAAGCTATCGAAATGTCCAATGCCCATTCCAACACTGATGCAATCTACAAATGCAAGTCTAAAAGTAGTCCAAGACAATTAAGTAAAAGTACCTGAAAGAAATCAAACTGCAACAAGCAATAATATTCCCTAGTAAACCCATAGAAATGGAAAAGGCAACAGATGGATCGAAATAATAAAAATTATTGATAACTTGGGAGGTAGAAAGAAAAGAAACTCATCAGAAAGAAAGAAATAACAAATGAAACGATAGAGGAAAATGCTATACTGTTTAGAAAAAAAGTGTACTCTCTGCATAAAAGGCTAATGTCACTTTCTGTCCCATCCCAAGTAAATTCCAGGTACAAATCCTTACCCCGTATTTTCTTCTGAATATTAAAGAATGCAACTCAAAGCCATCGCTTTAAACTTTCATATTTTATTTAATAAACTCCTAATTGAATATGGATAATTGAATTGTTTCCATATGGCTCCTCCATCAAATACAAAATAGGTATTATTAGTTTTTGTAAAAAATGTAGGCTAGTGGAACTATTGCAAGTAAAGCCTAATCGATATGCATTCGATAAACTGTTCAATTATTAACCCTTCTGTTGTACCTACTTGTTCAATATCAATATCAGTTACAGAAATCAGAGATAGCAACAAAATAAAGACCGTTATTTTAAAAAGGAATTTTTCATTGTGGGTATATTTAACCTTCGGGCCTTTTAATACTTATCCCTAAAAATAGAATAAAATACCCTTTATATTTTATTCTTTTTTTAAAAAAAAGAGTAAAATTTAAATTTAAAAAATTTTGAACGAAATTATCTAAATGGATGAAATTTTTGGTATTTTTAAAGCAGCCAAGAAGAGAAGCTGTTAGCAGCGGTAAGACGCGCAAATTCAGCTTTCAGTTCGACGTCAGGGACACCGGATCATAGTCCGACTTCTTCAAGGTCCTACTCATCACCCATTTCACCTTTGACACCAAGCTGGGCCCTTCCTCTCCTTGGGTGGGGTTACTCCTCTTCCCATGGAAGTAAGTCGCATTTTCATTCATTATCTTCTCGCTTCCACATGAATTTCATCAACTCAGCCATATTAATTACATTAAGGTGTTAACATCGATTTTAAACGGTTTTTTATAATCATACCCCCAAAAGCCCATGTTAAGTTAAAAAAACAATCTAAAATTTGAATAAGGCCCACTTAATAATTTTCCTTGCAAACTTTCAACAATAAACCGTTTAAATATTTTCCCTACCATCAACTCTGTAACCATCAAAAACATTTAACATTTAGACATTCACCAAAAATCTCTCTGTCAGCAACAATCGCAACAAATATCATTTGAAAATTTGAACACACATCCTGTTACCTATTCTCCCTTTAGCTATATACATTTATACACGAGTACAAAGAACAATGGATAATCTACTATCAGCATATCATATAAATGTCATACCTAATTTGCGTGCAAGACTAAACGATAAAGTTAATGGTAGGAGCCCCTTCAATCCCACTTAATGTTAAATGTACTCAATTCAGTTCAAATATTTTATTTCCTTTCAACAGTTCATTTTAGAGAGAAGAAGGAATAAAAAATGAAATAGCGTGAATAATTTTTGACAGGATGAGAGTCAACAAGTATGATAATAATAAGCGTATATGAATGAACTAGCCCATAAAAAGTGAATTGGAGCCACAAACACGAACCTAAATTGGCTAAACTGTTCAAAATCATCTTTTTAAAAGTATTTTATTATTATTCATCATACTAAATTATCTATGACTTACTAAATGAGCTTTAATAGCATGGAGCAGCAAACTATTAAAAAATTACAATATGTTAAACCCCATTGTTATAAATCTTCTGAAGTTTAAATGATAATGATGAATCAACTAGGAGTTTAAATTTTATACATTTTAACTCAATTAAATGATCTATTGTTACCTCTTCAAATTAAATGTGCCACTAAACCTTTTTAATTGGCTGGTGATGAACGTGTGAAACGCTTAAAATACAATAGGTCCCTCCTACACAAACCATCATAATATTTCCCTGTGTTGTAAAAATAAATGGAGAATCATTATGGTCATTTGATTGTCACAAAATATCTAGTAATTATTACCATGCAAATCCTTAATTTGATAACTCAACTCTCGTATTCAATTCAATCACGCGTTTCCTTAATGTCATCCAATTGAAATGTTTAAAAGGTTAAATGTTTAAATGAGTGTGTATTAGCTTTTATCAATTGTTAAAACTGTTTGTATAATAATTCTTTATCAAGCATTATTCCATTGTTATATTTCCAATTGTAGAGAAATTTATTGTTAAAAAGTGGAGTGATCAGGATGACGACTATGACACTAATAATACCTCCAGCAGTGTAGTTGTATCTTCCTGTTCTATATTTTTGTCATGCAAATTATAAAGCTCATTGTGGTTAAGTTAGGGTCATCTGTAATTTAGATTGCTCATTTATGATGATTTAAAGATGAAACGCTGCACTGAAGGCGCTTCGCGACGCTTTGCGAAACCTGCGGACTAAAGTACACACTTTTCGATCACTTAGGTCAAAATGCACCTTTGAGCCTAAGCGCTTTCCAAATTGACCCTTAGCACTCTAAAGTGTCCACTTGGTAAATCATGTAAATGACTAAGTATGTGATTTATGTACGAAACCAAGGATGAAGTGAATGAGTGACTGGTGACTTGAGTAAGGTTGAAAGGTGACGTTGACTCTTTTACATCTCTTTTTAAAACAAAGATCTGACAAAGGCTGATGATTATGATGATAGTTAATTTTAATTTTGAAATAAATAGAGAATGTCACGCAAGAGACAGAGCATTAAGAACAATAAGTATACTAAATGTCTAATGTGCACATGAAATGGTTCAGAGTGATAACGTGTGTCATCACCCTCTTCAACCAAACTCATGAATCACCTTTCGCTGTCAAGCAAAACAAAAGAATTCTAATCCCTCCGTGTTGAAAATGCTTGAAAGGTTAAACCCAACTAAGATTTGCAAGAGTGTAACTGACTTACCCCTTGGAGAAAAAATGCAAGAGGCATGAAAATTTGCAAAAAGTTAAAATTGCCATGTTCATAGACAGTGGTGATAATAATATAATTGGCAAAGAGGCGGTTATTAGATGAACAAGAGTAACGGACCGTTTAAAGGGTTAATTATGCTAAATTCCTCATTATGAGAATGAATTGTGATAAGAAAAGTACACAAAGAGTGTTTACACCTTAATTATACCTTTTGTAATTATATTATAAGCTGTGGTAAAGAGTTAGCTACCAAATCGGGAATAATAAAATAATTATTGTCAGGCCGATGTCCTTTCCTCTTTTCTTTACTTTTTGTAATTTATATTTGTACACAGTTGGACTTATACTGTAGATAAATATATCTGTTTGTAAAGTAGAAAAGAAATTGGCATTTATGCGATGGGGCAAATGGCAAATATGCATAGCGTACGTAGACTTTATTCATCGATATAGCATTTATAATCGGTCTAATTAATAATTTATTTCTAAATCGTTGGAATATTTGTCATTTGAGCATATTATATAGAAGTAGACATGTCATAGGCATATACATTTATACTGTTAAGGAAAATTTACCTTGTAAGAAGAAGTGTGTCTTTGAAGCGTATTTGTCGTGTACACATAATTGCCATTTTAATTCTATATAGTTATTGGTACATGTTTTTAATTGGAAATTTTGTATTTTTGTGCCAAAATATCAGCATATTTATCATCTAATCAGTCTATAAACCAAAAATTTTAAAACTCTTTTCTATCCCATTTTTCAATACCCTGCAACTTTAATTAGTATAAATTTTTAACCCGCTAAATGAACTTATCTAGGCTTTATGTTTATTTCATACCGAAGTATAAGTAAACTTCGATATCCAACTAAAAACAATTAGAATTTCTCTATAGCCTTTGAATGCATGCGTAAAATGGGAAATTCTTCTCTGACTGATATCCTTTATTACTCTTCTCTACACGCACATGTTAATTTCCTGATTCCTGACAGAATGAAGTCTTTTTCTTGAAAAAAAACCCATACCTGCTCTCAGGCTAGGTAGGTACTTAAACACAATTGAGCATCGTATCGTAATAATATATAGTGTGTATTCCATACCGACAGGAGTATACAATACCCACGAGTAATTCGTTTACAAGACAACTTTTTACTGTCAGAAAGTCATTTCAACCCTCTGTTACCTAAACGTCTACTACCTACTTTTGTCTCTATTTCCCTTACAAAAATCCACTTATGAAGACTACTGCGAGTGAACTTCAAAGCACTGGGTGCGACTAAACTAAATGTGGGGGATAGTACAGTATAATATGAATGTAAAAATTGTAAAAAGGGATGTAAAATAAAATAA
>JAQFYJ010000472.1:0-13145 GCA_034694685.1 Isotoma anglicana | reverse complement strand
AAATTAGGACGTTAGATTAGGCTAACGTTTTTGAAACTTCAGATGTTTTGAGAAAAAATTAAGAAATTACAAGGAAGATTTCAATTTCAGTGAATGACTAGATAATGCATTTATGATTCTAAGTCTTGTAAAGTTTTCAAGCCTCCTCCTCTAGTAAGTGTTCACAATCTCGATAACTTTTCCCAACACCAAATATTCTACAAACATACCTGTGCTTTTCACTGGTTAAAATAGAGCTTGGATCTTTATGGAGGACTTCACACTCTCGGAACTGATCATCTAAAGTCTGGAACATTGTTCCCTGGACTCTGTAACAGTCAACAAATTTTTATTAGAGATGCACTTTTGTAAAAAGGCAGAAAGAATAATTGAGATTTTTTATGAATACAATTGTTTAGAACAAACTATATGTGCAAGCCTTAAAGAAATCTTCAACGATTGTACTTACGCTTTATACACAATATCTGGTAGTAATGTCGTGATAGGTATTAGAACCAGAGCGATCCAGAACACAGGCGACGACATGACCATGAAACCGATTCCATGTATTTCCGCACCGATGGGCAGAAAACGCCAAACCATACTGTAGAGCATCAAGAACACAACCCAGACCAGAATAGAACCCCAGATCGCCATGTGAGTAAACATGGTCCATGATTTCGTTTCTAATCCAGCTTTCAAGCTCACAACTATCACAACGTACTAAAACAGAAATACTTGTATAAATAAAAGTTAAAGTTAAACATACCAATTTGTGCCACTTTTTTCTTCTACTTAAACTTACCGTATAAATAAAATTTCCCAAGACTAGATAACCACCTTCCATTGCATTACCCCAGACTATTCCATCTCCCATTGCCCAATAAGCCAACCAAAACAGAAAAACTGAATGAAGAATGGAGTTTCCTACCCACACAAAGAACACTTTCAAATTGAACGCATGCTGGTTTTGGCGATATAAAACAGGGTATTTCATTCGAATATCTTGACTGCATTGGCGTTCAAAGATTCCCATGGCTATGGGTTGAGCAGAGGTGAAGAGCTACGAAAAACACAAAAATGTATACATGAAATTACAAGATATTTTTCTATCTATTCAAACTAAGCAATTATTAATTTTACCATGTTATAAAAACCTATGGTCCACCTCTCAAAAATGACTTGGCCTGACCACGCTGAGTAAATCGCAAACCATAGCTCAATAATATAGAGACAAATGTTTTTGTAAAAACTATAAAAAATAAGTTTGCACATTCTGTCATAATTCCAGGCTCCATGTACAAAAAGAAGTTTGGCTAGGAAGTGAAACTGCAAAAAAACCATAAATATTTGTCTTGCCAATTTGGTTCAATATAATTTCAGAATCCAAAATTTAAAGAGATATAGTGATCAGCACCTGGGCGATTGCATAATCTGACGCGCTTGCCGCTTGTAAGCCTTCTACACCAGAAATACCAACTCCCACATGAGCCTTTTGAATCATTGCCACATCATTGGCACCTAAAATTTTACATAGTAAATTATTTGAACAAAAAAGTAACTTTGATTCCGATCAACCAAAGAGAAAAGGATAACCATACCATCACCAATCGCCAAAGTTACAGCGCCCGTTTGATGGGTCACATACTCAACAATCTGTATTTTTACACCATTTAGCAATTATAAGAAAGAATTAAGTGCAAATGAGATGCTTGGAATTACACAGCAAATTATTTATACCTCAGCCTTTTGAATTGGAGACGCCCTACAGCAGATAACAGACCGACAACTGCAACAAAGCTCAATAAAATCCCTTCTTAAATCACAGCTGAGAGCATATTTCAAGGTTTTTCCATCGATAATGACAGCGGCATCGTTCTCTTTTGGTAATGTTTGACTATTGTCCCTTGATAGGGCATGAATGTATCCGAGAATGCAGTCACGAGTGGCCTATATATAAGGAAATCAATTTATGTGCACCGTTGACACTTTTAGAAAAACATGACGCAGATAAAAGTTGCTGACTTACATCTAAGCTTTCCTGATTAATTATCAGAAGCTCCATCGTTTGATTTAGTAAATGACAAGAATATCCAATGTTTATAGCAGTTTCCTGCTTATCCCCGGTCAACACCCAAACACTGATTCCAGCCTTAATTAGAGCAGCAATCGTTTCTGGCACCTATAAATGGTATGACACGAGAAACCCGAAAGGAGTTATAGCAAGCGTAAGAAGATTCCGACATAAACAATCTAAAACTCATCGTTTACCTTATCTTGGAGTTTATCTTCAATCGCTGTGGCACCTACAAGTTTCAAGTTCGTCTCAATCAGATTTGACGCTTCTTCCAATTTCAATTCCCGATTTTGTATAGCAGTAGATGCTTTTTGATAAGTTTGTCGCCATTCCTGATAGTAAAAACTTCGCTAATAAAATAAACTACTAATATTAGTGCTTAAGTCATGTAACATAAGTACAAACCTCATATGCTTGAGTCGATATGTCTGTAACTGCACAGCATAATGTGCGAAGACCTTGTGTCGCAAATGTCTCTAAATGGTCCCGAGTTTTCTGCTTTAAACTCTCCGAATTGTGATGTCCAGACAATCTTTCATAAATCACTGAATCTGCTCCCTGATAATCAAAAATGACAATAATTTATTAAAGAATTACAAATGCAAATTATCCCACTAATAAGAAGTAAGTCAGGCAAAACTGTAGCACACCTTGCAATATAGTCGGATTTTTCCATCAGGAGCTCTGACAATTACTGACATCCTCTTCCGAGTCGAAGTAAACTCCAAAACATTTAACACTTCGTATTTTTCTACTGCATCTAAAGCTCTTATTTCAACAAAATTTGGCGTTCTTTGTTCAAAAACATAACCTAGTCTACTAGCACCATAAACTAAAGCCCTTTCATCAGGGGAAGCTGCATGGTATACAATATCTTCTTCGGAGTGTTCGGGGATCACAGTATGACATACAGATAAAAGTATAAGAAACTCCCTAATCTCATTTGCTGTCTTATGACCGCTTTTTAAATTTTCTATCAGAGGTATTTTTTCTTGGAAGAGGATTTCAGGTTCATACATTTCTCCGCCTACTGTACAGCCTTTAAATTCCATTACGTTACGAGTCAGCGTCCCCGTTTTGTCAGAGAAAATGTATCGAACCTATAATTTACAAAACAAAGGAATAAGTAATTTTACTTGGACACGAACTATACGAAAATGTAACTACTTTGGACATTTTTAATCAGTTTACAGATTATAACTCGTTACATACCTGACCAAGTTCTTCATTAAGATTCGAAGTCCTTGCCATAGCAGGAGTATCACTTTCCTCGTGATACATGTCCCGATCCATATTGATGAACATAGCCTGCACAATTTGTGCATCAGATTTTTAAGCTTTAATTCATTAGAATACCTTTAACCATATTGGCAATAAATGATTTTCATACCTGAATAAATCGGACAACTTCTAGCGTAACAGTGAGGGAAATTGGAATTAAGTTGTTGTACAAAATCAGGAACGTCAAAACGCTGTACAAAAAGTTTAATACTTTTCCTCCAAACCCTTGAATTATATAAAGTATATATTATGTATAATTACAAATATCATAAAAACACACTTCTTTAAGATGACTCAAATATACAGAACATCTTACCTTGAGTTTGACTTCCAACAGAAGCCGGCAGGTACCAAAGCTTATCTTCATCGATGAGAGTTAAAGAAAATATCGCAGACGTAACGGAAACGATAATTAAGAGCATAAAAAGCATTATAATTTGATTATTTGTTAGTTTGTCCACTGTAGAACGCTTTAGAGGAGCAGCGGTGGAATTTTTCATAAGTTTTGTTTCATGACCAGTATATACTACTTGTCCAAATGCCCAAGTTGTATTTTGAAGCTTAGCACCACGAAGAAGTACCTGATCGGGCCCCAATGCCAACTCCCTTGATTAGAAAATCATTAAATTAATTACTTTGGATTAAATGCAAAGCCGCTGGTATGTTCAATGTGAAAATATCGAATACTTACTCTTGTTCACCTAATTTTAATTTTCCAGCAAATTCATACAGATGACGATTTGGCAATTCGCATTCAAGAAAACCTGACAAACCGGCGAGATCTCGAGTTTCCAACATACCAGCCGTCTCTGGCAATCCCTGACGTACTTTTAGATTTGTCTCCCCATCCAAATTGGAGGTTTCAATGTAGACTAGACCTTGAGGTTCACTAAAATCAACGAAACCATCAGTAATCAGATCAAAACAAATTTTTAGATCGTTTTAGTATTTCATTCAACACTTTATGTACCTCGAAGAATATAAAATCAAATCAGCTGGAAAGAATGTCTCGTTTTTTACTTTTATAAAATCCCCTACAGCAACATCTCGCCATTTTACCCACTGCCAATAACCATTCTTCAAAACTTCAACTTCTCGGTTATTAGTTTCTGAGTCTGCTCGATGGCGTTTCTAAAAAATGAAAGACATGGAATTCATCAATGTTTTTTTAAAAAGATATTGTCACATCAAATTTGAACTCACTATATCCTCCACTATTTCCTTAAGTGCTGAGACGGAAAGTATGAATATTAGAGGAACTAAAGTTGTATATCGTCCAGTCGGGGAAACATCGGGAATTTGCTATTATAAAAAAATATTCTTTTTAAACACAGAATATTTCTTTTTTCTAATATACATATCATTCTAAAAATAATCAAATCCCTTACCTGAAGCAAGGCAATAGTTAGAAAGAAAATATTGGAATATCGACGAAATTGTTCGAACAAGAAGGAGGGTAAGAAAGACAAGACGGAATATTTGGCAGTAGAAATACGATTTCCTAAGAAATGTTCTCCTTGCGGCCGATTAAGATAGATGATACGACTTTTTCTGTCTCCAGGAGGGCCTGGAGGTCCTCCATCCCCATCAGTCTCCATTGTTTGACCATGTCCAGTCTCCAATCCGTTTGAAGTGCTTTCCTCGTCGTCTAAAATAAAAAAATTAATTGGTAAGTAGGTAAATAAACGACACTTTAATTTTTAAACGTTTTCTTACAAAAATCGTAATTGCAACTAATACAAATCTATGAAAGTAGATAATATGTATAAATTTACGGTTTCTTGGACGGCCGATCAACGAGGAAAAGTAATCGGAGCCCCGACGTTGAAATCGGTCAATAACGTGTCGAAACTCCATCACAAGTAAAACAGGGATTCGAAATAAATTACGTAATACATGATTTGCATTAATGCAGTCCACAATGAATGCGACTCCTTAAAGAGTTAAACTTAGAATCCCTTTACAACAATCTGTACTTATACTTTCCAACTTATACTTTCTCTTTTAATATGTACTTTCTTTCTCTCTCACGATACAACAGTGATCATGCGAGGAGAGCCCAACCCAAAGATACCTTTCACCTTTTGAGAAAACTTTACACGATTGTACCATACAAGTGTTTCCTGGTATCAATAATAGTTTCCTCTTCCTGTATCCTGGTTAGATTATTTAAACAAAATAATCCTACAGATTCTCAAAGGAAGATATTTTATTTCCATATGGGAAATAGGAATTCCTTCTATTCGAGAGCGAGAGTAGTAGTAACTTTAGTCGTAGTAGTTATTGCGAGAGATCAACTCTGTGCTCGGAAACAAGTAAGTCGGAAAGGAATGATGCATATACAAATGTATTTCGCACACACACACCATACCGTAAAATCAATAATATTGATCTAGAGGGGACTTTTACTCCCCAAGAGAAAGACTTCTTTACTACTACATATACAACTCATTGCTACTCTCTCAGGGCTTAACCAAAGCTTAACTACTATTATGAATGAGTTTTGTTCTTAAACCCAAGCTTATTCTTTTTGTGAAGCTCCACAAAACAATCAGTCTTTAAATATTACAATAAGCTTAACATCTGCCTTTCATATCCTTTTTATAGTTACACCTTAACTATCACAGTTTATTTATCGCAGGTAATTGAAAGTATTCCTTCCATTACAACAGGCAAATAACGTTTAAATGCATTTCATGCATAACCCTGCATGCAGTGACATTTTAATGCAAATAATTTTACTGTCACACCATGTTATGCAATGCATTTGGATGAAGGACTCAATACAGTTATAAAATAATTGATTGTTTATTTTAAAAAAATCTAATCCAACTCGAATATGATACACTGAATTAAATATTATGAATTTCACACAGATCCTAGATTTAGTTCATGTTTCATCAGATTATATTACGTTCTATTTTATTAGGTCACGGAATATATTAGTCCTTTTGAAACTGTCACGATATGAAAAGATAGGGTTAAAATACAAAAAAAAATTATCCAACAGTTTTTTTTAGACAAGGATAAACTTCTCTAAATAGTGAAGCTATGCAATAGACGTTACTTTTGATTTGATGCAAAAGACGTTTATGGTGAGAATGATCTGAAAGAGAGAATCCCAGTGTTTTGTCAGTACATTTATACTGTTTTACACACAAGCATGAAAAGCTTATGTATCTTTTAACCTCAGAGACCCAAACCACATCCATATCCACATCCTTCATTTGAACAATGAATTTAGACACGAAACCCCGAACTCTTGTAAAAAGCAAAGAAGATCAACTAAGAACCATGGAATGGAAGCAAGCCAGACCAAGCTTAACTTAGCCTTTCTTATGCAAAATATTTTCATGATAAATTCGTGAACTTTAAACTTTAGTGAAGAAAAAGGAATAACAATTGAATTTAAGTAATAATGGGAAGACGAGGACAATAAAACCGCCATTCTAGATTAATCATCCCATTTATTTAGGCAATCCATCAACCCATGAATATCAATCAATAGCTTAATTTACCGTAAGAATGCTATAATAATATTCTTTGAGATTTCAGTGCCTTCTATATCGTCCGGAACTATATGTTTCCAAATATTCATTGAAATCGTTCGTTCTGCCAGTTGCCCTTTTAGAATTATAAGTGCATCTTTGTAAATTATCCAAGAAGCAACTTTGACCTTCGAATACTTAGGAATCCCATATATAAACCTTTTCCTCATTATTAAACTCAAAGAGTTGTTGTTATTGAAGCGTAGGCAGAGTCAGTGAAATATTAGACTGCGAATGTTACGATTTCCAGCAGAGCTTTTATGATGACTGATATTACTCGCATTTCGCATAATATTTGACCGTGTAGTTTCATATAAATAATGTACTATCTTCAGATTCTAGGCAAATGCCTTGTGGAATGCAAATTAAACGGGCTTTCACTTGCTCAATCTTCTTGCAACATCGTTCCTTCAGTTCACTACTGATCGTTATGGGATGGTGTGGATGTTCTAAATATTATTTTATGATCGTATTACTAAATGTTATATGTGTGCTCTTTACAATTGGAGAAAACGATAAATTTTAACGTGAAAAGTACCTCCGGCGTAAACAAAGCTTCTAGCTTGTATAAAGAAACGTGGATGATGTTTTTACTTGCCTTCCAGTAAAATATCATAAACCAAGGTTATCAACGCATATGTTAAAGGCTTATCATCCACGACTGTGTAAGCCTCTTCAAACTCTATATCGATTCTAAAGTTCAAGCTAAAAGTCGAATAAAGTTCACTTTTCTACCCTTATAGCTAGAAAAGTAAGTTATGGATTCATTCTTGAAATGGTAAGCAAGACAGCCCGGACAGCCCTAACAATTTATCATACGGTAAAGAGCCTGCCTCCTGCCGTTAGTTGTGAAATTTCATAAATTTCTCAAAACACGCAATCTAAATGGGTCTTCAAAATTAAGGAGTTATTAGTATTAGGTAAATAAAGTAAGTAACATGAACAGATAACAACACAGGCAGAGACTGAACATCCAACAGCAGAGATACACATGGATTGAGAGCACCTGACAGGGCGGTATGCTTATACAGCTATTATCATTGAAAACAACTGATTTGACTGTAGAGAAAGTCGACCACACCCTGTGTTATGGGACGTTTAATAGAAGTCAGTCAGTTGTAGGCGAAAGTCCTTGCAATGAAACCATCCATTTTCAACTTTAATAAATCATATGTAATAGATGTGTAGTGAAAGAAATGGACATTGAAGCTACTGATAGGATAAGAAGAAGTGCATTATATTAAATTTCTCTACAATTTCACCAACTAACCATCCATCTAACCATACTACATACTAGTGACTAGTTCTGCAAAATTACATCGCCTCGTTGTACCGTGACCGACTGACTGAGCATTTCCCTATATTTCAATGCAGGTTTTATAGATTGATGATCCCATGACTTTTTCGAAAGGTTACTGTATGCACTGACATTTCCTTCGGAAAACTTCTGATGGGTGACTTTACTACTCTTTCAAAACTCTCATGTTTGCTCTTCCTTGATTTCTACAGCATAATATTAAACTTATCAGTGTAGACAAGTAAGATACAGTAAGTTATACGTATGAATTATGATATTGATAGAAGCATACACATTTTTTTAAAGATACGACTACGCTTATATGTTTAAGAAGTGTCAATTTTAGAAAATTTTACTCACTTTCTCCCGCAACGTCGAAGTGGAGATCATCACCGGTACTTCCAGGCAACGGCATGGTGCCCAAAGCGATATTTTCATTGCTCTTGGAACTATCTTGGCCAGGAAGGGTTATGGACATTCCACAAATACTTTCCCCTCAGGATTTGATCAAACTTACTCAACTCTGAATTCTCAATATCGTTCTACTAGTACTATTCAGTCAATTGAACCCCACAAAACTCTCACCACGCTGTTGAATTGTTATGAACTAGTCTCATCGTTCTCCCAGGAATTCATCGCGGCTGCTACTTCCTCCAGTAATATAAGGCACTTACGGACAGCTGAAAAATTTAAAGCAATTCAACCTGTTTAATTTTTCAAACGAGTTATTGACTCACAACACAAGTAGTTATAAACAATCTTTTAATGAGTAGCCTTTTTCAATTCTCCTTTTTCACCATGGTGAATTCTCAACCCATGCAAAATTAAAACTGTGGAACATGAGCAATAAACGCTTACGACTACCTACTTTTAATATTCTTTTTCAAATGACATCAACCACCGTAAAGGAGGGTATGAATAACACAATGCAATCTGAAATTATAAGTAAGCTTCTTACTTTTAGGTAAGTAAAAGGATGATAATTTTCGCTTACGCTCAATTAAACCTCTGCTCAAGAGGAATTCCTAAACTTATGCTTTCCCAAACTTGCTCATCCGGTTAGACTTATTCATTTAAAAACATTACTAACTGTGTATAATATGTTGACTATAGATTCTCTATTACCTGCCTTCGAAAGATTAAGTTACGTATAACCCTGGATCACTTTCATATATTGTAACTAAACTGTAAAACAAAACTAAACCATTACACTTGCAAAACTCGCCAATTCTTTGAATACTAATAACTCATGGCCTAAATAATTTGCATAAAAGACTCTTAACTAAGAAAACACCATTGTGTATCATTGGATAAATAACTCTTCACATTTTCAGTTCTGAAAGTAAAAGTCCTCCTTGCAACAAAAGAGACTGTGATACCGAGTCAGTAATAATGACAAGACAACAATGTTTCAAGGGATTTATAACAAGAATTACTACTAAAAAAGTGTACGCTTAACGCTGTACTGCAACTCCTCGAAGCAGGTCAACTGGCCAATTTAAATACACACGTAGGCCATATGTAATAGTACAAAAGAGCACACTATAGTCCCCAAGTTTTCTCTAGTCTCTATCAAAAGAAGGCCCTAGAGAAATAACGAAAGGAGAAATCAAGAAGTACATGTTCACCCTCCAAACTTTCCACCACGACTGACTATAATGTTAAAAGTAAAGCAAAATCCTACCAACTGAGACACTAAAACCTTCTTTTCTCTGAGTAAGAATTGTGAATTGGTTAGAGAAATAGAGAAAGGCCAAAGAGAAAATACTAAAGTATAGGCCAACTGGATAGATCAGAAAGGTTTTGCTGGTGTGGAGAAAGCATACATTTTTCCATCTCGCCCTTTCATTTCTACTGCCTTGATGTTGTAGTAGTTGGTCCTACCCGTCGTGGCTTGTGGCTATGAAAGGCCAGCTTAACCAACATAGCTCTTTTGGTGAAATTCTACACGATAGTAAACCCAAATGAAAAAAGGTATCTTCCACAGGTTTCTCCTAAATGACCAACCTCTCTCAGCCTCATAGACAATTAATGCGTTTTCTGAAATGAACAAACTCACACTATACTTACTTTCTGCTCCTGACTGACTAAACATTAGTACTGAAAAGAAGACGACAGACCAGATAGACCCAGCAGCAGACCATCACCATAACCACAACCTGAATTGCTCTTATCAAATTACAAAGTAAATTAAACCATCGCTAGCTCGTCCAATTTTTAATGGAGAAATCAATAGCCATTTTATGGTTCTTGATGAACTGAACTGAATTGAAATGAAAACGGTAAAAAATATTATTTTTCTCAAAAAGCTAAACATTCTAACTGGACAGCACAGTAATTTGGAGATAACTAAAAAAATTAGGACATATTGTAAAAGAGGTCAACCTTTTATTATGAAGAAGAACCTATAATTCCAAAAACATCGAAGATTGCACAATTTGGAAAAGCAAAGACAAAAAACCTTGGTTTGATACACAAGTCTTTTATATTTAAATTGTATTTGTTTTTGAGTCAAGAAATGGTATCAAATGAATGAAGTATATTTTTACGTAGAAATAGAACAAGCGCAAGCGGTCAATTTCGTACATGATTTCAAGAAAAATCAAATCTCTAGCAAATGCTATTCCTGTACAACCTGCAAATGTTCACATAAGACAAACTTTTAGTTTAGGTGCTTAAGTTTGTTAAAGAACTAATCTAATACGACGTTTCACCGAGATTTGATAGGATGGTAAGTAAGGTAGTTCGTACTTTTAAGTCTGGGACAAGAAAGAACGGTATATGATTCGACCATAGGCAACTCCTTACTATTAGACTGTAAACTACTGAAGACATCTTAAAAAGGAAATGCCGTTCCATTGCCATTATGAAGAGAGAGAGAGAGAGGAAAAAAAGTTGACAAGAGTAGAGAAACTGAAACTATATATCAAGAGGAACTAAAGAGAAGGGAATCTGGAGAAAGACAGTAAATGTTTGGTGGAAGTGCCAAGATTGAGATCCTATTGGCAATCTCGGGAAGGAACCACACGATACACATTATGTTGCATGCATTTAGATGATCGAAAGATAGAATCGAAAACACAAAAATACTAGGATAAGACGACTGTAGAGACAAACCTACGTTCACCAACATATCTACAAAAGCACTCGAAGGCATGGTGCTTAGGTTAGCTTTGTAGAAGAACAGAGCGCTGGGATATTATAAGCTCCTTATGTCGTCTATTTCAAATAGATGTTAGTTATTTGTTGCTACACTACACTTTTGCAAAGAAAGTCTCCTTTGTTCCTTTTCGTGGTGGACTTAAACTATGGGATAAGGAAAATGTAGATTTAGCTTTAAGTTTCAACTGCCGACCTTTCTCCCATACTCTTTTCCAAGAGAAGAGCAAAAACTCTCTCCTTGTCTATTTGTATTGTAAGGAGAAAGTTATCCTTTTTATGAAACAGAACAGGCTGATTCTCTTGAAATAATATTATTCCCAATGCCCACTTGGCTTATTCCTACTTTCACTTTTATATACTACTTTTTCTTCCTTTCCATTCTTCATAGCTTGTTTGCACCCTATCTCAGAATTATTACTTTTTGTCTGCACTTTGCAAAGACTAAAAAATGGATGAAAACAAAGGAAGGACCTGAACACATATTTAAGTGCAAAAAATAAATAAAGGTAAGAAGTACAGAATGCAGTCTAAAATTGCAAAACTTTAGATTAGTCTTGCAGACACTTGGATATTTTTAAAACGTGCGAGATGTATATCAAGTTTGTGCTATTATGCACAACCGCTATTAACACATTGGATTTTTATAGTTCCAACGTGAAGTGAAAACAAGGTTAGCTTTCAAAGGATTTATGACTTTGTTAGATTTTATTAACTTATCCTAAAATTAAATTTGCACACAGAACCAATTTCACCTTTGGAAAGTTTAAACAATAAATAAACCCCGTGGGAATTTATTTATTTGGATGATTATGTTTAAGGTACTTCACATTTTGTATGTTACACCGCGTTCTTAAGAGCTTCATTATGGTTTTATATAAATGCTAGGATAAAAAGATCGTTATCTGTTATCACTTAACATAATTATTTTCTTTCTGACACACAAACACCTATACAGGAAAGGATAGGGACTATTCTGCTTTTCCATGAAATGAAAGGAAGTAAGGTACTTGGCAATAAAGCCAAGAAAGAGCACAGTACAATCTAGAAAAACCATCTTCCTTTATACTTTCGTTTCGTAGACAATTCTGAAAAATGCTTCTTTCTGTACGTCACATTTCATAGCAAGACAAGTGAGATAGACACCTAAGGACATATTAGGTATTACGATAAGACGGTAATAGCGTGGTAATCCTTGTATTTTAGGAGATCTTCTGAACTTTCAATATAACAAAATGTCTTTACTTTTTAAGTCTTTACTTCCAATAAAAGATTTTTCATGCTGGAGTGCCTACTTTGTATTGTACCACTTTACCCTATAAACAAGTTTCTGCTTTGAACACGCACAATGCAATGCAATACAGGCACATGCAAAGTCACAGGAGAAAGAAATAAGATAGATAGACCTTCTCAAAACAAGCGTAAATAATATATATTCTAGGCTTGAAATAATACCTTCCTATTTTCTCCATGAATTGCTTACTTTTTCTGTCTTACAGTACAGTAAATAAAGGAATGTTCCTTTGTGTGGTAAATTAGACAATAAAATAGTGTGAAATGGGAAAGTCTACGACTCCTTGATGCATTATTTAAGAAATTTTCAGGTTTCAATATAACATGACGACTAATTCTATTATGCCAACCTACACAAATTGCTCTAATTTTCAATTTACAAAGAGTTAGCAGTGATAATACAACAGGAGGGCTATTTAATCTGATTTTGTACGCTCTCATAGTGCACAAAAAACAAGTTCTAAACTCTTATGAATAATGTCGATTTCGATGCGAAAAAGCAGCCATTCTA
>JAQFYJ010000471.1:0-13145 GCA_034694685.1 Isotoma anglicana | reverse complement strand
TTGTGTCACTGTGACTTTGAGAAGTCGTGGCTTTTTTAAAACTCCAATTCCACTTGTTGAATTAGCTAGGATAAATGTTAGATTATGAAATGTAATTTTTTAAATTTTAAATTTATTTATAATCTTGCTTTCATAAACTTATTTTAAATTGTTTTAAATGGATACTGAAATCAATCTTTATTTTTTTTAAACTCAATAAATTTTTATTATCACGGGTTTCTCCGAATCAAAATTCATAATGTTTTGTTTCGACATTTATTATTTGCATGCAATGCTATGGATTATCGATCAGGAACTAAACATGATCCATATAAACTACCAATTTAGTCGCCGATTTATTACTGCATAATAAATGATCGTAAGTTCGTTTGGAAATTTACCATTTCGTTATTTGTACTTTATTCAAACTTTTTAATTGCTTTGAGACCACAGGTTATAAATCAATTTTTTTAAATTAAAAAAAATATTCACTTGAATTTGCAAGACGAATAAAATTTTTAAAAATTCTACAAAAATTGTTAAAAAAGTGTATCAAAAAATTTGTGAATATGTTTAACAAACTAATTTCATAATATTTAGCCATGTTTTTACGTAATAAGGATTTACATATAAAATGAAGGAGAACTGGGACACTTAAGCGTGGAAAGATAAGTTACTGTAGAGTGAAGCTCCTTAAATTCTCAATAACCTCGTTGGGGAGCGGCTTGGCCAGCGTATCCGCTATCTTGGGAGCCAATTGACACTCGGACTGCTTGAGCACCGTAGCCTGTGGAGCTTTGACCTCCATAACCTCCTTGTGGGGCGGCAGCTTGAGCACCGTAGCTTGGGGACCTTTGACTTCTATAACCTCCTTGAGAAGCAGCAGCAGCGTATCCGCTGTCTTGCTGGGAGCCGAATGACACTCGGACCGTTTCAACAGGGGCGGATTGCTGGGTACCGCCGTAGGCAGGGGCGGACTGTTGTTGGTAACCCGAGGCTGCAGGGGCGCTCTGACCTCCGTAGTTTGCGGCAACAGCCACAACCAACATTGATAAGATTACGATCTGGATAAAATAAAAAAATAAAATATTATTTTCAGGGAACTTACAGGAATTGGGAAATTTTTAAATTTTTAAAAGCTTACTCCGTTCATTTTGCAATTGTTGAGTTTTCTGGATTGATTGAAGTTAACAGATGAGTAAGGAAAATGTTTCTGATGGGTTGGAACAAGGAAGGATTTCCTTTTATATGATCCTAAGTTTCTCTTAGAACCCTAAAGCATGCTCCTTTTACTTCATAATAATATTATTCTTTCATATTTACTGTGTACTATGTGTTATTTTTTGTTTATTACAACTTTGTTTAGTAATTCTTTAAATATCGCTTTAAAGTAAATAAATCAACAAGGAAATGAGAAAGTTTAAGTATATAGTAAAGGAAGAGTTTATATATGACATTAATATGTGTTGGTTTGAATACATTTTAAAAATTTGTAATCAGTAATCTACATCTGTAATAAGTAATCTAAGTCTTCAAAAATGTATTCTGTAATTTGTAATTTGTTATCTAAATGCTCGACTCGAACCCTGTAATTTCCCCATTCTCTGTAAGCAATAATGTTCCCATTGGATTAGCATCGCTTTCAAATTTCCAAAAACGATTTTCAGAATGAGGAATTATATAATAATGTTTGAAACCTACCTGTGAGATATAACAGGAAAAGCTTTTGCAATTTTAAAATTTAAAAATTGAATTTAACATTTAAAGTAATAGTGATGCAATTTGATATTTTAACCTAGATGGAAATGGTTAAATCTGATAAATCTTTTTCACCTTAGATAACCCGATCTATCGGCATTAGAGACCCACTCACCCACCCACATCATAATTTTTTGAAACCTTTTCTTCAAATGTTGCTAATGCAAGACTTTGTTCTTATCCGGGTTTTTGGGGTTCACATTCAAAAGATTAATGTATTAGCGTTTAATTTTGACACCAAGGATCAAATTTAATGTCCTTGCAGTTTATAAGATGTTTTTCTAATACCGACTTGAAGAGTTCTACTAACTTTTGACATTGCAACAAAAAACTAATGTTGAATAACAGTTTAAAAGCATATTTAAGTAAAGAAATTAAACATTTATTAAAAATATGTACGTAAAAATCTCATTAAAATGACCCAACAAATGTATTGCTATAATGGATTAACGAACTTGTTTCTTAAGGTAAGGTAGGCTGTAAAAGTAAATTTTTTAATTGGTTTTTTACATTGATTTGTAACTCTATTGCAACATAAATAGTAAGGTAAGTAACACTCCCACACTTATCAAAGATAACCACTAAATATACAATTTAGTTTTTCATCCTTCGCAATTAATTGTATTTAATATGTAGGTGAAAATATACCAGGGACGTATTTAATTATAAAAAATGAATTATTATTTAAAATTAAAATTTATCTATTAAGGATTTCAGATGAACGAAGTAGAGCAGGAAGCGAGGAGATAAATACCAAAGTGGATTTGCGATGATTATCTGTTGTTTATTCCCATGAAATCATTTTTACTTTGAAATGTTATTCAGCCCGAAACACCGCACCGGCTTTTATTCCACTATAAATACAAACAATTGATGTGGAAATATAAGCCTGTTGATATTATTAGGTAAATCATGCAAAGACTGTAATCTAAAATAAACAAACGAAATGCATCAAAAAAATACAATAAAACTACAAGTTTGGTAGGTTTCAATGTCACTGCATGTTGACAGTGACATTTATTTACAAGTCAGCTTTGTAACTTCAATACCTAATCAGTAAATTTGTTTTACTTTCAAATTGATCATGACACAAAAAACTTAAGACAAATCGCCCATGGGCAATGCACAGTACAATATTTTAGAAGAAACCAATAGTTGATGCTACAAATTTAATAAAGTTTGTTATTTTTACACCTGCTATGTTTCATCAACTTAATGTTTAATATCATCGATTAAATCAGGTATATTTTTGACATAGTTTTCGCATACAAAATATTTCACAACAATTTTCTATACGAACCAAATTTCATTTCGATAAATAACTCCTACCATTAAGCATATGATTGATCTGTATTAGTTAATACATACGTTAATATATGTTTACAATTAGCAAATGCAAATCAACAAGAAAAATTATAATGCATTTAGAAATTGTAGGGATAAATTATCTATTTCTCGATACTATAATAACTTAAAAATAGTATATTTTATTGACTGAATGTTTTCAGACCATCAAAGGTCAATTTAGCCACATGAGAATTGGCTGGTAGGTAACCTTCATGCCTAAGCAGAAGTATTTTATTTACCAATTCTTCTGGATTAGTGCCAAACGCTCCGTCTTTAATTAATGACTTAAAAAGGCGTCGATGTTCCGGCTTCACAAATCCATTATTGCAAATCAACCCATTTTCAAATGCAACTTCCACATCTGGATGTCTAGGTCGTGGTACGATTCCCAAAAAGTCCCCGAACGTTTGTTGTTCATCCAAACCGGCAAAGTACAAAGTTCCCGCGAAAAGTGACAAAGGTGCTAGAAGTTCTTCTGTAAGTTTCACAACTGCATTAGAGCTTATTGGTAAGCAAAAAGACGGATCTTGAATCAATGTCCGTTGCCCTGGAAGATACTTCGGAGTATATATGTGCAGGGTGGATTTGAACACACCTTTACGAAAATCATCTATAAGAATGTTTGCCTCATATGGGCTTATAACCAGTAAGTAAATCTTCCCATTAGTCTCCATGCTCACTATCCATGCAGGGGAATGGAGGAAATCGTCCAGAAAATGCCCCTCGGACTTGACTGAATTCATAAAGTCCCGCGTTACGAAAATAGAATCTCCCCAACAATTCGGTTGTGCGAGTTTCCACACCCCACTGGTTTTAAAAGCATGAGGCAGAGGCATCATTGCCCCTTCTCTATTGTGTGACAGAATGTCACCTTGACCAATGGCAAATTTGACAATGTGGGCCAATTCATGTTGGAGTGGTGTGGCCCTTGATGGTCTTGAAACTTCTTTCTCCGTTTCTAACTCAGCTTCCAATTCCTTTTCTTGTTCTTCGTCGAGTAATTGGGAAAAATGTTTTTTCTTCGGGATTAATTTTTCGCAACGCGAGATTACGTTGTTTTCAACGGTTTCAAATTTTACTGAGGCTTTCAGTCTTGTTTTTGGGGAGTGTGCTTGTTGAAGTTTTGACATAAAACTATTTTTTGCAGCAAGGAACCAAGACGGTATGATTTTTACAAAAAGCTCCTCAGATCGAAGATGTCCATACATTTCCCTCAAAGTGGTTACCTCGTTTTGGGAACATTGAGCACTAAGCATGTTTAAAGCTGAAATATCATCATGCATTTCATTAGTTTCATCGTTGCTCATTCCGAATATGACCTCGGCTGTACGTTTTTCGCAATAATTAACCGCTGAAGCTGTCCAATACACAAGCCCTTCATTTTGATACATTTCGCTGTTATAACGAACCCATTGGAGGACATCTTTTGAACTGATTACATTTCGGTTTGTTGCATTTCGAATTTTGTTGTGAACTTCTTGCGATGCCCAAAACGTGACCGTGTGACCTTTTCCCAATAACCGCATTCTCATACAAGCTTGAACCATTTTGTCTCTGGTGAGACCAGACCCAATGGTGACACATGCTCTTGACCCTGTTGGAATTTTAAGGTCAGTTCCACGTGTATGTTCATCGTCCAAGTAGACAGCACAAAGTCCCATGTTTACACCCCCTCGGTATGGTGACAATTCTAGGGGACAGTCTTTAGAATTTCTTATTTTTACTGTTTCAACGTTATGAGAGTTGAAGTAGATGACAGCTTCAATTGTGGGATCAATAGCAAGCCAAGCATCTGCTACTTCCTTGTTACTAAGTTCCAGCATAAGGGCTCCACAGTCTAGAAGTACTTTGATACTTTTTTCTTTTAATTTTTGAAGGATGTCTTTTGAGCTGATTCCAAGTGGTAGGCCTAAATACTGGTTATTTTCTTCTTTTAAAAGAACACCTTCTAACTTCCGGTTCGTGTTCTGCAGTTCCGGTAGATCATGTTGTGAAATATTTAAAGGTAGTAGGTTTGATGAATCATTTGTGCCACTAAATCCTGTTATTAAATGGCCTTGGTTTTCGGAACAAAGATCCCAAGCCGTGCAGGACATTTTTGCTGGAAACTGTTTTGATTCTTTGGGAAACACAAGACTTGACAGCCAGAAGTCAATTACAACCATGACTTTCCTCAGCATTGGAAACAGTAACTGGGTACGTTGCTCATAATCTGCTAAATTAATCCCTTTATAATTTCGAACAGATGGATCAACATTTTTTAGGGGAATTGATTGAATCCATGAGGCATATTCGTCGTCAGGGTTACAATGTTTATGTTCTAAATAGTCGAAGCAATCTTCAAGTTGACTGTCGGAAAGTCCAGAGTAGTAATAACTCAACTGGGTAAGAATAATGGCCATGTCTGGGTGACCGAACTCGGTTCTTTCCGTCGCAACATCCTTAGCTTTAAATGGCACCGCCATTTTTCTATGTCCATTTACGTTCACGCCATAATTTACCCTCCATCGTTTTTCTAGCGCTACTCTAAGAACTTCAAATTTTAAATATCCCGCAAGAATCAAAATAATTTCTTTATTTTTGAAATCATCCGCAAATATCTGTAATGCTTCGTCATGTTCTGCTTTTGTCATTGAAGTTATCTCTGCAACTAGAAATTTCTTGATTAATTTGCGTTCAACTTGCTTAACTTGGGGAAAGCTTATCAATCTTCCATCTAAGAAGTCTTCTGCAATCATGTCAATTAATTCTTGGTATGTTTCTCTTTTTAGCAGTCGACATGGTGGAAATTCTGCTGGATTTTCAAGTTTATTTTTGTCAAACTCTACTGCCAATGTTCCATATTTGTCACTTAAGTCTTTCATTAAACGTGGTATTCGTTTTAGCAAATGTTGGCAAACTCCCCAACGAATTCCTACTCCATCTATTGGAAGTTGGTTTCCAACTGTGTATACTAATTGATATTTGACGCTGAGAATGTCATCAGATTCATCTAATATGTCCCGACATTTTTTATTGAGCCATTTTTGAATTCTTATCAAGGACATAGCGGTAATTTTTGCATCAGCTTCATCATTAGTAGGATAATATCTTGTTGTTGGTTTCATTTCGACCTTCCTTGCCATTTCGTATCCTTTTAGTTGAAACGAAAGGCGATATTCTGGTAGAGTCACAATGATACCTTGCTTGATTAGACATTCTTCATAAGTTTTCTGAATGTTTTCAATGTCTTGAATTCCCATTTTAAGATCTCTTCTACAGGGAACGGTGTAAATGCGTTTGTTTAACATCCCACCTAGGGTATGTCTCAAAGTGTTGAAATTGGTTTCAAAAATAGATTTTATGACGGTAACACGGCACAGTTGTTCACCATTTGCAAGTGATATTGCTAACATCGGCACAATCAGAGATGTTTTACCTTCCCCCATGTTAAGTTGCATCACGCTATTTTTGCAACTTTCCGGAGTCATCATTTCTTGAGCTACCTTTAGTTGAATGGGACGAATCATCATGTTCATTTCTAGTTGAAGTAAAAGCCACCCGGGATGATCTTTCGGAGACCAGTTTTCATACCCTTCGGTTTCCAACTCTCGCTGAAGTGCGATTTCCATTAAAGGTCCAAGCATTTTGTACCTCAAACACCTTATCAAACGCTGCTCCAAGGTCCACAATACTGCAACAGCACCAATGGAATTTTTAATTGATTGCCATCTATCGGAGAGGTCTTCGTAACTGAATAATAATCTTGGAAGGAGTGTAGATGGTATCAAACGAGGATAAAGACCGGATGAAACTAAAGCTACACTTTCTGGTGGTTGCATTCGGTTTTGTATAGTAGTCAAAATAGATTTACTTGTTGATGTAATATATGCCAGTTTGGATTCGTCATCAGAGAAAACATTTGAATAAATATTTCCTCGAGTGTACACCAAGGAGTTGTGAATTTCCATAAATTCGTCAAGATTCTGACTAAACATCATCTTTACAAAGTCTATTTGAAATAAATCTGATTTGACATTTTCATTGGCGGGCATTTCGGTCCAAACATTTGACACTAACGTGTCAACCGTTATAAATGCTCGAAGGCTGGATCCAACCTTTGTAATGAACTCTGTAAGCTCTAAGTTCTTATACAGTTGGGCTATTTTTGGTTTCACAATTCTTAAAGTGTTCTGGAAATTTATTTTGCTGTCAGAGCCTCCTGACACTGTAAACCTTTCTGTAGGTTCTTTCATCCGCCATTGAACTTCGATTTCATCAGAAAACCTTTCAACTTCTTTTTGAACTTGAGTAAGGTACAATTGTCTTGCAACCTCACGTTCTTCTGTTGTGGTATATTTAATACTTCCATCTTTCAAATACATATAAACGTGAGAATAAGGCTTAGCCTGGGTTGAAAAATAACCTCGAATGACACTTTTTACAAATGTCTCAGATGGGTTAATATATTCTGGGTAAGTCGGTGTGCAAGGAAATCTATCGGGATGGACAGCAACTGTGTGAAGAATTAATAAATCTTCCAACGATGTCCCACTAAAAGCTAATGAAGTCAGAATCAAAGTCCACTTTGCCCACAATTCTTTGCTGTTAATAGTAAGAGCAAGTGAGTACAAGTTAAGCCAATTATTTCGAAAGTTGCTATTAAGTTTGATCCATTGGGAGAAATTCATGGTTGTAATAGGGAATTGATTTAAATCCATGCTATCTATTCCACAAAGCCTATTGCTTTCAATGAGCAAATTTCTGACTCTCAAATCCATTCCTGGTTCAAGGTGAGACTTCCACCCTCGACATAAGGAAGCGATTTTACGAATATTATAAAACTGTAGTGATAAATGTTGATCCAGTAATCCCGTACGTTTGTGGACTTTCGGATTTGGTCGCGTTTTGGGCAAATCTGTGTCAAAATCTTTTGAAATTGTGCTTAACTCATTTTCAAATGTTGCTTGCCGCCAATAATACCGTAAGGTTAATTCTTCCCCGGATGAACTCTGCTTATTTTTTCCGTAAAGTCCGCAATTGTTATAATCAATTTCGTTGGGTTTGTTTTTCGAGAATAAGGCTTCAAGTCGATTGGAGTCACTAATAAGTTTTTTGATAATTAAAGTGAATCCCTCATGAGCTGCTGTGGGGGCTAACTTCGAAGGCCAAGTAACGCTGTGCATTTTCTTCAAATGCTGTGGGTAATACTCACGACATGGGGTAAGAGTAGATATGGCATTTAAACTTTTCAAAGATTCTGCATCATACGGTTGATTAGACGAACAACGGGCGGACTGAAGAATCTGGAACGCCATCTCGGTTCCTGTTACCTTGGTAAATGGGTCTGGAAGTGGAGAAGCAGTCATTGCGTGTAGAGCTGCCAGATAAAACCAAGCAGAGTGATTCCTTCCAGCTTTTAAAATAAGAAACCGATGATCTGTGACTTCATATGCGAACAATTTAGGGGTGCGTAATTTGCTAAGGTCAATTTCGACGGAGTGATGATTTAATGTCGGGTTTGGTTTAATCATAATCTCACCATGAGGTATGATGACTTTTCGCGCAGGTTCCAAACCCTTGCATACATCTTTTTCTTCTAGTAAAACATTATTTTGTAGACCAATAAGTGTGCCAAAATTTTGATTTTTGCTTATTACCATCCCGGGAAACTCGTGCGATTCAAGGCACTCTCCGACTAATTTGAATTTTAACCCTAATCTTACCAATTCGACTTCAACCATGGTTTCCGAGTCTTGATTTGCTGAAGACCAAATATGAATGTAATTCCAAGGTTCAATCAGTTTCAGGGTTGACACGAGCAAAGCATAGCTTGGACTATTTGTAGAAATTAATTTCCGAACTGGGCTTACGGCTGTTTCTTGAATGGTCATATTGTTTAAAGATAAAATGTAGCATATCCTTTGAGTAAAATCAGGTTCGTCAAATGATTTTGGTCTGAATATGACACGATTGCCAGAAACGTCCCACCAATGGCTGCATTTGTCCACAAAGTGAAGAGGAACGTCGTTTTGAAATAAAACATGCGGGATTAATTCCAATTTCTTCTCACCTTCTTCGTGTACAATTAAATTATTGTTTATGAGTTGGAAACTGAAAGTGCGTCCGTGGTATGTTGAAGTCGTTGTAAACATTCCGCTTGAATTAGGCTGGACCTTGAAATCCGCTTTTAGAAATACTCTCTTGTATTCTTCATGGTTTGCAATTTCTTTACTAATGTTTCCAACAGGGCAGCCGTCAAGGAGAAATCGGCCTAATATAACATCAATATGAACAGTATGGTATGTTCCAAACGATGACAGTACCTTGGTACAAGTGTAAATTTGCTCACAATTATCTGAACATCGAAACCAACCATTAAATGAGGCAGCTGCTTTCCACCTACGAGAAGTAAATTCACAAAAAACGTTATCGTCAATAGTGTTTCGAATACGACTTTCCAGATGAATTCCAATGTTGACTGACATTCTTAGTAGCGAACGCTTCACAACTGACAAAGACCCAATGCGACCAGCAGTGTTCCAGAAGATTTCATCATAAAGCGTTGATGATGCTGTTAGCCACATAAGCACGTCTTCAGAGTCTTTCATAACTAGCGGGACAAACTCTAAGCTTACGTGATATGTCATTGTTAGAGCTATAGCCGCATCCAACAGCTTTGTTTTTAGTTCAATTTTTGCTTTCTCGGGATCCCTGTATGCTTTTGCAAGTAAGTCATTTATTAGATCAATCCATTCAGCTGCCATCTTGCGGCATTTCCGAAGCAACTTTACAGCATTTTGCCGCACTACTTGATCAGCAACAAGCTCTGTTATTCTTGCAGTTGTCAAAATTACAGTAATTAGGGTGTAAGCTTCACTCCAATTCTTAGAATTGGAGTCCGCTAATGACTCTAAAATGCTTATGGTTTCGCTTGCAAATTTGGCTTCTTCAAAGTCTGAATGAGACTCTCTGCAAAACTGCAAGTTTGAAGGTCCCGCTTCCCATTGTGCTTGAGACAAAAGTTGAAAAACGGATTCGTTTTTAATTGATAAAGTTCCACTGGTTAGAGCCATTATTATATTTCTGTACTGGAGCCTGTGGCCTGATCGAAGCATTCCAAATTGCTTGAATTCGTTGAGTGGCAATTTAACTGGACATTCATAACCTTTGGCGAGTACTTCATTAGGGGTATGGGACGTTCCGTTTATTGCCCATTGCAGTTTTTCGTACTGAACTTCCGCTCTGTCCCGACCATTTACTGTTGCTCGGTTGCAGCGGGTAATTTGGAATGTACAACGTTGTTTCCAGTTTCTTGAATTGGGAAATAATTCATCTCCATGGAATACCACATTCATGCCGTTATTAAGGATGAAAGCATCTTCATGTTGCTCAACACTGATACTTTTTGAGTAATGGCTGACTAAAGTGGATTTTACAGTACTTCCTAGAGTAACTAGTTGGCTTTGATCTATAGTAGACAGCATTATTTGACTATGATTTGTCCATTTACAGTATAACTGATTTTTACTCTTGTCAAAAGACGAAGAATTATACAGTTCAACTCGGACGAAATAGAGTATGTCTCGGAGACAAGCGATTGTTGTGGGAATTAGTAATTCGAATACAACTGCAAACTGATACTTTTCGTCAGAATTCAAAGGCCTTTCATAAGGTTTTACAGATTTTAGTGTATTTTCGCGTACTTTCTCAAGTTTACACTTTGTACATTTCTTCGAAACGTGTTTTTCGTATTCCTCATTACCGTTCCAATAGGTGGTGTAGGTGCACGTGAGCTCTGTGATTTGTCTTTGTAATTCATGACATTCATCACGGACACGTCGGACTTCCTGTTTCTTGGCTTCGATTGCTTTTGCAGATGTATTTAAAATGGTTTCCCTATGTTTGCCCATCGGCACAGACTGTCTTGCAAATAGTACGGAAAAAGCTCGTGACGTTGGTACCCGTTCTTCTATCAAAGATGGATATGTGGCTAATGCGTCTCTATTTTGGAAATATGTTTCGATTTCATGTGCCAGTTGCATTTCACTTTTCCATGGTAGAAGCAATATTTCAACAATTTTTAAATCAACTCCAGATTTATGTTCTTTTAACATTGGTAGTTCATTTGTGGCTATTTTATCTAAAACCATAAGGCATTTCAAAATGGTTAGTATGAATCTACTATTGGCTACTGGATCTTCACAATAATGGTCAATGGCTTTTTTGGAATATGCTTTGATTAAAACTCGAATAAAGCTTGAATGTTCTCCCGTGCAGTATTCGTCGAGATGATTTCGTACCCACATTTCCAAATCCCATAGTTCGAAATCAACTTGATAGTCATTTGAATTTGAAAATGTTAATTGGGGTAATGCGTTGGTTTTTAATCGCTTTGGACAGCTTGGTGTTGGTATGGTTTTCAGAGAGTTTGTGTGAATCACGTCATTCTGTCGTTTGTTTATGTAAGACCTTAGATCTTTGAAGGTATGAACTGTATCGGATTGAATTTGTTCCTGGGATATGTCTAGCTTTTGGATTTCTTGATCACAGTTGTTAATTTCTTCCCATTGTTTGTCCATTTTCCCGCGTATTATCTTGAAGTCTTTGTTCACCTTATGGACAAGACCATTAATCCCTCGGGTTGCTATTTCATGGTTAATATTATTGACAGACATTTGGCTCAGCATTACTTTCAGTTTTTCCAACCGGCGAGCTATTTTAGCCATCATTTGCATCTTCAAATCCCAATCGTGATGATTAAGTTGGATTAAAATAAAATGCATTGCATGGGTCATCATTAATTTGTAAACCAGAGTCCCGGCTTCTTCTCCGAGTTCAAGAATATTGCTAATCTGCAACGCAACTTTTACAGTCATCCAGAGTCCGGATCTTCTGAAAGGAAAGTTACGCCCTCGTTTCCAAATGACGTCATCGCGAATTTTCTTAGATATTATAGGAAAGTCAGTGCAATTATCTGAGAGACTATTAGATGCTGCTGGAACTGCCCATTCAGTCACTAGAACAGGGTCAGGGACGTCCCGCGTTTCATCGAATACATGTCCAGCTTTGCGGGATTTTGGCATTGCTTGTTCGTTTGCGTTGTTACAAAGATGTCGTAACTGTTCCACGAATTCTTGCGACTGTAAAATTTTTGTTTTAGGTATTTTCACGCAAGATTCTGGATAGGTGTGAATCAAGTCTCCAGGGGCAGACATGATTGACCCTGAATCTGCCGAAGCTTGAAATGTTGACAATACTACACATTCGGGATGAAAATTATTTGAAGTTGGTACGCTAATGATCATTCCCGCGTTTTGTTCTCTGATGTATAAGGCAATCACGTCGCCTTGTTTTAATCCCGAAATTTCATCGGCGATTAGTTTACTCGCGTCATCAGAAGCATCAATGGATTCTGGATGTCTTTGAAAGTTTGGACTGAGCAGCAAGTTTTGTTGAGTCACCCATGTCTTTAAGAATTTGCAAGTTTTTGGACAAATTTTGGGAAAATTTATATAACTTGAGTTTGAAGTGGATAAGGAGGAGCTTAGTAATGTTAAAAGATTATCTTCGACTTGTATGAGGTTCTCTTGCCGAAAGTCAGGCAGCCAGCGGGGTAGGAAAATATGAGGGATGACATCAAGTAATTCCTGGCTATCCATCATGATGAACCTATTTTTATTAGCAGTTTATAAGAACATAAAAATCGTTAAGGCTCACGCGAATTGAATTATTATAAGCTGTAAACATTTGGATGAATTGGATTATTTGTAAAAATGATCAAAAGTTTACAAATTACCTTTATATATCATTTATTTCGAAGATGACAATACATTTATGAATTTTATCAAACAGTAAAACTGTTTTACTGTTTGATAAAATTCAGTTTTACTAAAACACCAGTTTAAATTTGTCCTTGTGAAATTTTAACGCTCGAACATGAAATTGCAAAGAATATAAAATAACAAATTTTATATTCCTCGGTATAAGTAAATAAACGCTTATACAATTACAATGTTTATGTTAGCCAACTAGATAGATACCCTAAAACGCGTTTTATATTGCACCTAGTTTATATAAGC